>DF359632.1:47458-62152 GCA_000787875.1 Solanum virginianum
AGGTCTCGTAGATCTCTAATGGCATGTAATGGTCAAGAAATGCCTCTTTGAACTCCTTTCAGGTAGTTGGAGGTGCATCTATACCATCAGATTGCTTCTAAGCTTCATACCCTAATATAGCCATACCCTTCAACATATATGTCGCTAACTCAACAGCTTCTGCACCACTCACATGCATAACATCTAAAGTGCGTTGAATCTAATCAATAAAGGCTTGGGGATCTTCATTAAAATCTGACCTAGTGAAGGATGGAGGGTCCAAATTAAGGAAATCACGTATCCTCGTGCTTGCTGCCATATTTGCACCACCTGTACCTATAACTTGACCTTCTTGTCTTTGACCTTGGCTAGCAACTATACAAGTCAATAGTTGGACTGCATTTCTGATATCCTGCACGGTAGCATCGATAGGTGGTTCTGAGAGAATTTTACTACTTCTGGGTTCATCAGGAGTTGGAGATTTATATGAAAGAGACAACTTGAGCCTCATTTTGTTGTCTCACCTGACTGAGTATATCAACCACCACTTCTACTCCCTTCCCTTTACCTTTGTTTTTCCTGGTTTCTAGCATAGTTGCTATACAAAATAATTTAGGAGTTAGACACAATCCACCTATTACACTTAGATCTATGGCATGATCTAAAGAATGAAAAGAAAGTAACAACTCCTAAATGCCACATAACCTCCTGCTTATAAATGTTGTGCACAAAACATTGATAAACAAGATTCTATAAAGACACGGCTTTGTAGACTCCCTAGGATGACCTGCTCTGATACCACTTTTGTCATGCCTAAAATCTTGTTAAGAGGGACTGACAAGCATTGCTGATTAGGCTCGGGAGAACCAACTTGTATCCATGTGCTTTCTATATATATTATAAGGGATTTCTACATTTAACATCCCTTTAAGGAAGTAAACAGTAATAACAAGCCAAAAGAAAATGCATATGGCTAGGTTGTTGGGGCCACGTTGTCTAAAGTAAGAGATATGACCACACTTTAATTTACATAGTCTACAAAGCCTTTAGATAAGGAAAAGTTTACATAGTCTACAAAGCCTTTAGATAAGAAAAAGTATCTAATAAGGATCAGGATAGGCCCCATCTCGACTAACTATACAATATAAAAATATAAGTGCTAGACACACAAGGCTCCGAAGCAACCTAGAGCTTGGTAACAACAACTGGATATCCTGTACTTCTACTGGGGAGATCTACTAGCACCTGTACCTATAGCATGAAATACAGGTACCCCATAAGGGAAGTCAGTACAAGATAATGTACTGAATATGTAAGGTAGGAAATACTATATATGAAGTAACAACTCAAATAAAACTATGCACTGGTGTAGGATAAGAGACCACCCTTAGTCATACTGTGAAATCATGTACTATTTGTTCTTTTTGTTACTTTACCTTTACTGTATAATCTGTGCATAATATATAATACAAATGACCAGCTGACCAGTGGTAAATCTATATCGGGATCGGTCTTGCCTAGGCTTTTCCTTTCACCCCTTGGGCTACCCTCCGTGATAGGATTGACCCTAGCTAGACGATTCTTTCATTTGCTTGGTTTACCACCCATCAATAGGTAATATACTTTATATTTTAATTACTTTTGAGATGATTCTTTTGGTAGTCATATTATTGGAGCTGTAGGACTGCAGATACAACATATGACATGTAAATAATTAGGTTACACAAACAATGAAATGCATAGTAGGTAGAACAACACATGAACTTTATTTAGTAGAATGAACTCGTGTATCTTGGTATCCAAGTATGTATGCAGATTTGAAGGTGACAATATATGGGAGTATATGAACATGTTAAAGAGTTGAGACGTGATTAATAGTGGTGTCGAAGTTGGTAAGTGCCTTTATGTGCCAAGGAAGAATCTAGATTTCATGCCAAGTAATACAAAATCAAGTAGCCTTACATACCTCACTGTACGACCTTACTATTACGTCGAGATATCCTTCCCTTCCTCCAAATGTTTATCTACAACACAGTAGAAGATAAAACTAGCATTAGCAGCTAATAGATACATCTTGGCAGCCGAATCTCATAAAAAATAACATACTGCAGTAAACAAATAATTATAAACTCGAGCGTATTCTTTCAACCTTTTCACCCCTAATCGTATTTGGTAATACACATTCACATATACATATCATGTGCAGTCTATTTTAGTGCCATAATAGTCTTACAATAGCCCACTAAGCACAACACATAACAATTCTACGCAACATACAAATAGGCGGCATAACGCTACATCCTTTCGCTACATTTTGATGTCGACAATTTCAAATCTGTTCCAGCTTTAACCAAACAGTCCCTACCATATATACACATAAAATAAGTCCTAAAATAGTTCAAAAATAGTCCTCAAAATAGGTGAATGTCGTGAGACCATAATCCTCAATCAATCAGCCCACAAGTTCCTATTACAAGCACAATTACGATATCACACTAGAACTTTCTTTCATGGACTGTAAAAATGATACAACAACCTTTATACATCATTAAAGAAATAATACTCATTAATAGCAGTAGCCTCCCTTCATAATTAATCCAACCAAAAAGAGAAAAGCTTCCAAATAAAAAAGAAAAATGTATAACAACTTTTAATTTTTGCAAAGGTATAATCAACTTATCCTCTTGTTTTATATAAGAAAACCATAGTAAACACATAAATATTCTTACTTACCTTTACCCTCAAGGTGTAGGGCTTCTCCGAGAACCCTAAAAGTCTTTTTGTGGCTGCTTTACAAGTTTAAGAAGTGTAGAGAGAAAGCCTTAAGAAAATCTAATTTTTTTCACAAGTTGAAGTGGCTTAAAGGTGTTGCTTATAATCCCTTTTAAAGAAAAACTTTTGGCCAACTTTTTCTTCAATATATAGCCTTATTTTATCAAGTTAGTAATGTACCATTTTGTCCCTTTCTCTTGGGCCTTAAGGGGCTCCAAATTGATGGGCCTTTGCTGCCTATCTTCTCCCCTTTCTCTTAGTTAGTTTTGGCCCAATTTACCAAGTGAGTTTTATTGTACATGGGTCCTTTCTCTATTATTCTTGGGCTGAAAATATAGTCCATTTATGATGCTAAAATATGGGCTAAAGTTACACCCTTAACACGGACTTTATTTATAATCAGACTTGGACAAATTCAACGTCGGGCCTCGTCTATGTTTAGCTAGCAACTTTAAGCTAAGAAAATAGGTGAATCACCTGATAGCTTCCTAAGTCCTACAACCACCTCACTTCTCTCACTTTATTTAAGGTCATGATCTCCTTAATGTGACTCAAAACTTATTTACTCTCGATCCTCTTCAGCGTTAGACATATCTATCGCCTTCTAATTTGAGATTCAAGTACTTTTAAAAATTAGCACTAATTTAAAAAGTCTTATCATGTTTCATTTGCATAGTACTAGTATTGTAAGATATCGGGCATTACACCGATAACATGATATGATTGAAATTGATAGGAATATGATATTGGTTATGCTGAGTATTGAGTAAATAATGATTGGATTGATTAATTGGGATGAAATCATGTGTTTTGAGATAATTGGGATATCATTATGATATTATGAGACTTGAGATAGTTCTTGGTTAATGTTGTGACAAATTGATAATAAGTGTGATTAGTTTAAGAGTTATGAGCCCATTTGGGTACTTGTGGAGCTTGTTTCAATGACATATGGTGATTTTTAAGTTAGTGATGAGATGAGTCATGGCATAGCCATATAATGTTATACTCTATTATTTTATTAGTATGCATATATCTTATACTGACTAGTTGCATTGGTATGCATAGATCCTATATTCGATTGTTGCATTGTAGTGCATATATTTTATACTGCATTGGGTGCATTACTATGCAAAGATATTATTTTTAATTAGGTTGCATTGATATGCACTGATGTTATATATGACTAATTGTATTGGTATGCACATATTTGATACATGATTGGATGCATATTCCTCATTACATTTTAATCATTTGAGATATTATGATTCATGTTTAGACAATAGTTATGGCTCGCTATGCTTTAAGATACTTCTGATTATGGATTGCAACGCCTTAATTATATATTTGAGTACATGGCCTGCAATGCTCTCAGGTTCTATCTTGTAGCTTCAGCTCGATAGACGTATATATCAGACAATATATCAGATGTTATGAGACAAGATTGTATTTTCTTTGAGATAGTTGTATTATACCTTTCAGTATTACTTTAGATGATCTTGTACTCATGACTCCAGGTTCTGGGAGATTTCTTGTATCTTTTAAGTTTGTTTCTGCCTTAATTATCCTTCTCTAGTTTCGATCCGTTTTGAGTCGTGACACTTTTGCAAACTCTGGTGTGTACTCAAGAATTGTCTCAGCCACATGTTAAAATTTTGCCAGATTAATTCTTCTTCTTTGGAAGAATATTAAAAATTTAAAAATAATGTGACCGAGCCATATGTAGGCTGCCTACCTATCCTCCAAGGAGATTAGGTCAAAGGTAGTTCTAATTACATACAAAGGATATGGTAAATTTTCTATATTAATATGACTGAATTCCTATATGGATTGTCTACGTGTCCACCAAGGAAATCAGGTCAAGAATAGTTCATCTTACATAGAAAGAAATTTAAAATATACAAATGGATGATAATTTAAGGTAACAAAAATACATGCTTGTTTTCAAAGATGCTATACTAAAACTAATTATGATAATTCATACCTCTTAAAAGTCATCTTTTAAAGAAGTTCTCACTATGCCTAAAGGTTTCTCTTAATGAAATCAATCTTGGTGCCTGATATGGTTGTATCATAAGTGTCTGTCACAAATGCATAAAAGGATAAGTTTGGTGCAATAGTTCTTGATCCAACGATTCCTTGCCTATGAGGAGGAACTTGACTGAAAAATTGTGGATAAGTTACTTGATTATGACTTGATGTCAACATAATAAACTGAAAGCAGATGCCAAACAAACTCAGGGAGAGCTACATGTTTTTGAATGATCCTACCATCATCCAATAGCCTTTGGATTTCTTCTTTTAAACAAATGCACTCGTCAGTAGTATGACCTAACTTGCTTGAATGAAAGTCACATTGTTTAATTAGGTTAAAAAGATGCGAAGGAATTTTACTAGGGTTTAGTTGCAAAAGTCCTAATGATTTCAATTTTTCAAATATGAATGAAATTGGGTCACTTAACAAGGTGAATGTCTGAGTTTGTCACCCCATGCACTAATAGAGAAACATTTGGTTTTACACTGATAGTTCTTTTTCCTTTGTCCTTAGACCATTCCTCATCCAAATAACAATTGTTCTTATCATGTCCCAAAGTAAAGTCTGCAACTTTCCTTTTGGATTCATCTTCTTTAATTCTCTTAGGAGATTCTGTAGATTTACTTTTCAATAAACTATACTCTTTAGATGCACTAGAAGAAAACCCATATTGCTTAACAAAATCTTTAACCATATTAGTACAAAAGAATCATTTCCCTGTGTCTTGCTTATACCACATCAAGGCTTGCCTTTAAGCATCCTAACAAAAAGCCTAATTTAAGTTCATTGCCTTGCCTTATACTTTCTATTCGATCAAGATATGTCTTAAAGTGATTTTGGGGACTATCTAACCTGTACATTGGAATATCAACAAGATTTTAGGAAGGCTCATTTTCATTAACCAAATAAGACTAATTTGTCCCATGTTGCGAAGCAAGCTCATTTGTGAAGTAAATTTGGTTAGTCTTGATATTGAAATGCCTTCTATCATTTTCTCCATCCTTTTGTGTTTCAATCAAATTATCAAATGCCTCATTCTATGAAGATGGATACGTATTTGAAAAGTGTTATGCATTACAATCAAAGTTGGGATATGTAGTTATGTGAATGAGAGGGTATCCTTCTAAGTCTTCATTGGATGAGCTCTAAACGTCGTAACCCATTGAGTCTTCATTAGAAGATTTCTTAAGATTGGCCATCAATTCTTGCTCTATTTTTGTCACTTTTTTCCTCAAGCTTAGCAATTTCATCCTGGTATAACATGGGTTCTTTATAGTCAAACTCATCTTCAACTAGCCGAATCACAGTTGTTTGATCCATCATATCATCCTTCAATTTGTGTATCACTTTGATGCCCAACCTTAATTCAACCATTGGAAGGGAAATGTGATACTTGTAAGCACAGAATAAGTGTGACTAACATAAGGTAGAAGTTCTAAAGACTAAGAGTAGAGTGGTTAGAAACATGTTTAAGAGATATTGACATATGTAAATATATATATTTTTTTAAAAAAGATTGAAGACAAAATTAATGTTGAAAGAATTTGATTGCTTGTTTTGACATATGATAGAAATTCTCAAGATTAAGATAATTTGTAATAACCTCAAAAAGTGCCAAAAAAGTGTCTCGAAAGTGCCCGGAATCGTCATTTCCATATATCTCAAAATCTATACGTGATATCAAAAATCTGACTTCATAGGCAAAACTGAGTGGGGAATGGGTCTAACCCCAATTTAAGAGCAACCATAGAAAATTTTAAAAATTGCAAAAATATGATTTCCAGTGAGCTAGTACCCCCCAGGCGCGGCTCAGTGTATTTTTGTGTCATGAGCCTAAGTCTTCCCATGCGTGAACATACCTATACTTAGCCATATTTCACCTTTATATCATTCAAGACAATCCCCAATACTCCCTCAAACCCTTAGACTAATATTTCTCTCAAAATTCAAGTGTCCAAGTCTCTTCCGAATCTTAAGGAATTCATCCGAGCTTCAAGTCTCCATTCAAATCTTCTTCAAGAATTTCCCCAAAATCAAGGTTAGTGGGTTTCATTCACGAGTTCCTTTCACCCAAGAAGCTCAAGCTTCCTTTTTACCTAAATTACATGATTTCAAGTTGATTTACTTATGGGTCTTACTTATTGTGAATTAGACTATGAACTATGTTGGAGTTTCATAAAATTGTGACTGTTTTAGCATAGTTTGAGCTATGAATCTAAGATCTATTATGGGATTTGATGAAGGATTTTAATGTATATTACTTGAGGGTGTTAAGTATTGATGGATGGTTTTACATTGGATTTTCTTGCATGATTACGTCCCTAAATTTCATGGTTTTACAGTAGCACTACACACTCGCCAAGTGTTTGATGAAATGTCCCATTATGATTTCTTGAGGAAATGAAGGCCGAATATATGTCTTATGAGATGAATGAATTTATGATGATAAAATGAATGTATGTATATGATATTCTCCTATATTATGTTAAAAATTGACCATGCCCCACTCGGGGGGTTGTGAGCCCAGGTAACCATATTGAGGGGTTGTGAGGCCGAGTAACCATATCGAGGGGTTTGTACCTTGATAACCATGTTGAGGGGTTTGTTCCTTGATAACTATGTTGGGGGGTTGGTACCTTAATCACCATGGGTGGTGGGGTGCAATGATCTACCAATCAATCAAGGGGTTTGTACCTTGATAACCGAGTTGAGGGGTTGGTACCTCAATCACCATAGGTGGCAGCGTGAGACGATCCACCAACCAATTGAAGGGTTGGTACCTCAACAGACTATGAATCCTATAATGATGGTTTCTTCTTGTACATGTATTATGTTCTATGTAAGCATGATTTAATTCAAGTATCTTCCATGCATGCCATATTATTATATGCTACTCACTGTCTATGCTTATGCATTTTGACTATGTTGGTTATCTCTTTTCGCATTGCATCCTATATAATTAGTACATTCAAATATACTAATGCATACTCTATGCCTATATGATATCACCATGTACAAATCGCAACCCTACTTGAGTATCTTCCTCTAGGTGGCTAGTACGATCTCTCTCTCAATCTGGTTGGTGAGCCCTCCATTCCGGGGACAATGTCTATGATCTCATGCTATATACAAAGACTATATCTCTTTTATGTATATACTGACTATGACGGTGAGCCCGATTTCTTGTCTTGGCCCCCGCTCTTATTTATATAGTAGAGGTGTTGTTGGACAAGTTATGCAATTATGTTATGAGCCTTGACTCTCTTGATTTAATGATGTCTTATGTTATGAAAGGTTTTCCCTTAGCCCCTTTTCCCCTTATTTCTACTCTTATTAATGTTGTTTAATTCTTTCACGACCATGGATGTGTAATGATATGTAAAGAGGTTTATTTGGGGTTCCCTCGGGTTCCCTATTTGATGTGTCACATCTAGGCCCTAGGCTTGGGTCATGACAAATTTGGTATCAGAGCACTAGGTAGTTAATGGTCCTCGACATCCAATATAATGCATTGATTAGAGTTTTGTTCATAGTTGTATTGTGCAGCGCAACTATGAGCAAGAGGCTATGAGGCATTTGAGAATGTTTCCCTTCTTCATATTCTAAGTCATGCTTTAGAGTAGAAGTAAGGTTTTTCTATCTAATGATTGTTCTTTGCTATGCTAGATCATACCAAACACAAGAGGAAGGAGAGCCCATACTCCCAAGGAACAATCGGCTTATGGTGAGTTCTAGGATGCTCTCTCTTTGCTAGCACAAATTATGGCTAACCAAGTCAATCAAGGGGACCAAGCCCCTTATGCTCCTACCCTTAGATCTAGGGTGAGAGACCTCATGAGGATGAACCCATCGAAATTCTATAGGTCAAAGGTAAATGAGGACACTAAAGAGTTCATTGATGAGGTCTATAAGGTATTGGCTATCATGGGTCTTAGATTGAAAGAGGAAGTTGAGTTGGCAGCCTACCAACTCAAAGGGGTAGCACAAATATGGTTTAATCAATGGAAGAAGGAGAAGGGAATCAATAATGTGGTGCTTTGGGAGGAGTTCAGGGTGGCTTTTATTAATCAGTTCTTCCCTCTAGAGCTTAGGCAGGTCAAGATGGTGGAGTTTATGAATTTAAAACAAGGGTCTATGAGTGTGAGGGAGTATATCCTAAAGTTCAATAAACTATATTAATATGCTCCCCACTTGATTACCGACCAAGGTCTAGAATGAAAAGGTTTGTGATGGGTGTATTCGATTTGGTAAGTGAGGAATGCCGATCTGCTATGTTGATTATTAACATGGATTTTTCCTATTTGATGACCTATTACAAACAAATGGAGGAGGAAAAGTTGAGGAAGAGGAGGAGTAATGAGGCCAAGTGATCCCGTTTTGAGAAAAAGTTCCAAAGTCAAAAGGGTGGCTGGTTCCATCAAAGCCAGGGGTCTTCTCATGCTTGTAATAGGCGGTTTTCTAATGACTTCCTAAGGGCCCAAGGTTTTGGTGGTGTGGTTCCTAATAATGTGTGTGCAAGATGTGGTAGGGCCTATGTGTAACGACCCCAAAAAGTGTCCGAAAAAGTGTCTCAGAAGTGCTCGGAATTGTAATTTCCATATATCTAAAAATCCATTCATTATTTCAAAATCCAACATTATATTCTTGTTTAGGGGGTCAAGTTAAGTGGGAAATGGGTCCAACCCAAATTTTAGAGTAACCATATCAAAATTCAAAAATCACAATAAATGGTATTTAGGAGGGTCACCTTTAAAGGGACATATCTCTTAGCACACAAAGAATTGAATGGCCCATGACCTACCAACTTAAATCACTTTGAATCAACTTTGAAATGCACTTCGTTCACCTAATTCCTAGTTCGGATGAAGGAGTTATGCCCATTTCTGTAAAACTCATTCATGTAGAAAATGCAGATTTCCAGTAAGCATCTACGTCGCCTCCGCAACGCGGACCTGTGTTATTTTGTCCTTTTATTTTTTCATTTTGGTGTAAAACTTTTAATTTTTGGGTCCAAGGGTTCCCATACGTATTTTTGCCTATACATAGCCTTATTTCACCCTCATATCATCCTCAATAATTTCCTAATATCCTCTCAAACACTTAGACTCAAATTTCACTCTAAATTCAAGTCACAAACTCAAGGCCAATCTTGAGGATTTCATCAAGGACCTTATTCAAACATCAAGTCTCCATTAAAATCTTCTTCAAGAACTGCTCCAAAGCTAAGGTGTGTGGTGTTGAACTATTGGGTCCTTTCACCCATGGTGCCTAAACTCTCTTTTATTTAATATTGCATGATTTAAAGTTGATTTTACATGTGGGTCTTGTATATTAGGAGATTTACTACACAATGATTTTAGTTCATGAAAGTATGGCTGTTTTAGCATGTTTTGACCTTCAAATCTTGGATCTAATGTTGATTTTGATGAGGGGTATTAATATGAATGTCTTGGGGGTATTGCAAACTATTGATTAAAGGTTTTACCACTGATTTTCCTACATTATTTCATCTCCAAATTGCATGCTCTTTTACCCCTATTACACGCCTCCAAGGTGTTTGATAAAATGTCCAGTTATATTTTCTTGAGGAATTGACGGTCCAAAGAATGAGATATGATATGAATAATGTTATGATGATGAAATCATCTTATGTACATGATTATTCCTACATAAGGTATTGCAGTAGAGCTTATGATGAATCCTATATAATGTGTTGCATAGACCATGCCCGATTCGGGGGGACAAGAGCCCGGGTAACTTAGAATGAGGGTTAAAAGTTATCTCCACTAGGGTGATGGAGTGCCATCGTTACTAACCTAGAATGAGGGCTTAAACTCATCTGTACCTAGGTGATAGAGTGGAAACATCACCAACCTACCAAGGGGTTCATACCTTGGAAAGCTTGCTTGGTCTCATCTTCACATATGATATTCTATATGAGCATGATTTACCTAAGCATGTTTTACTTATGTATTGATCATGCATGACATATTGTCATATTATGCCTATTGTCTATCATTATGCATGTTGTTTATGAAGCTTATTGATCATGCATGACATATTGTTATATTATTCCTATTGCCTATGGTTATCCATTTTGGATTATGATGCCTATCCATTGTTGCTTTGCATCCCACATACTTAATACATTCAAAGGTACTAACGCATACTCTTGCCTACATTATATAACCATGTAGGGACCAGAGCTCCTATTAATTCTTCTTGTGGCTAGATAGATTGTTCAAGTTAGCCTTTGGTGAATCCTCCATTCCGGGGACAATGACTATTCTCTTATAATATGTTCTAAGACTATCTTTCTTTTATGTATGTATTGACTATGAAGGTATGGACAAGGACTATTCTCTCACGCTATGTATTAAGATTCCCTTTACATTATCGTATACTTATGACTATGAGGGTGAGCCTGATTGTATGTCTCGACCCCCATCATTATCTATGTAGTAGAGGTGTTGTTGGACAAAGCTATGTATTTATGCTATGAGTTGATTCTATTATCTCTTGACTCTATGTTATGACAAGTTCTCCCTTAGCCCCTTTTTGCCCTTATTTCCATTCTTCAAATGTCATTTAATTATTTTCACTACCAAGGATGTGTAATGATATGCTATGAGGCTTTTTTGGGATTCCTTTGGGTTCTTTATTCGCAAGTCACGTGTAAGCCCTAGGCTTGGATCGTGATAAAGATGGTATCAGAGCACTAGGTTGATAGATTCTCAGAGTCCAACATACCGCGTCGATTAGAGTCTTATTCATGGTTGTGTTGTGCACCACAACTATGAGTACGAGGCTATGAGATATTTTAGGAAATATTTCCCTTCTTCATGGTCTATGTCGTGCTTGATAAGTGAGATAGGGCTTTCCCTTCTAACGAATGTTCTTTGCTTTTAAGTTGATCTAGGAGGGTCACCTTTAAAGGGACATACGAATGTTCTTTGCTTTTAAGTTGATCATGTCGCTTCAAGAAAGAAGGTAAGTAGAAGGTTTTGATTTTAATGGATCTGAGTTTCACTAATTTTTCACTATTCTTTTGGTTGATGGTAGGGCTTCTTGTGTGCCCAAGTGGTTGTGTGGATTTTTGGTGTCTATTTTCTTAGTTAGGTATATTGTTGCTAGAAAGTTCATCGAGGTTGATCCGAGTTTGTATTGCATTATGTCTTGCTTTGTAGCTTGTTCGATTTGATATGGTAGATTTTGATGTTGTACCTGAGATAGAATAGTTATATGCTGTGTCTCCATGGAATGTGGGACCCATAAAGTTAGAATTTGACTCCCTAATGAACCTGTCTTTGAGTGGGAGGTTGTCAAGTGGTAGGAAGGGATGTAGGTCCATTCTTGACTTAAGGTACAATTGATCTCTAAGGGGTTGCATTTCTTATCATGTGAGAATTGGAGGTGTTAAATCTAAGTTGGTTGTTTATAGAATTGTCGTTGGTGATAGATGAGGCCTTGAATGTCCCTTTTCGATGTTTGAAGTTGGGGCAGTGTCCTTGGGTTTAACTAGTACACCGATTATGCCTATAAGTCTCATGAGTAAGATCTCTAGTCCTTACCCTAATAAGTTTAGGGTGGTTTTAGTGATGATAATGTGGTTCGTTCCCTAATGAGGTAGTGCATGTGAATCATTTGAGGGTAGTACAACGAGTTCAAGGAAGAAGGTTGGGTGCTAATTAGGTGAGGTGGGAATTTTGGTTCTAAGAGGTTGCCTTCCTAGGTTGTGTGGTATCGGGTGATTGTATTAAAGTTGACTTTAGTAAGATGAAGGTGATTAGAGAGTAGCCTAGACCCTTGAATTCCTTGGGTATTAGAAGCCTCTTGGGTTAGTGGTCTATTGTCGGGGATTGTGAGTAGATTCTCTTCTATTATTTCTCCTATGACTTAGTTGACCCTGGGTAAGGCCATGTTGTGCCCGGTATTTTGAGTAGGGTGATTTAATAGGTCTGAGAGTTGTTATTTCTTGTGTTATCCCTTGGTGCTAGTAGGATTCATGTGTATATGGGTTTCATTCATAGGTTTCTTTCATCCATGAAGCCCGATATTCCTTTTTATGAAAATTGCATATTTCAAGATGTATTTCTTATAGGTATCTATTATTATGAAATATGAGCATGAAATACATTGGGGCTTTGTCTAAAATTATTGATTATGCATAAATATCTATTTTTAGCCTATTCTATGAAGTGATTTTTGTCTATTGAGACTATACATGATTCAAGCTATGAAATTTATTAACTATTGTGAAGTTTTGATATGATTTAGAAGTTACCCATGATGGGGTTTTATATGTTATTACTTCATGAAATTATCTATGATTATGTAAGTATGAATTTAAGCTCTTTTCAAAAATTTATTTTCAAGAAAACCTGAATGGATTTTTAATTATTGTAATTTGGGATTTGAATGTTATGATTCCTAAAATTTTATTGATGCATGGGTAGTGTTTATTTGATGATTTTAATGTGACTTAAACCATTATATAGGGATTTACTTTGGGTTTATGAAGCTATAAGTATGCATGTCCCCTTTTGAATGATTTATGCATGAGAGATTACACTATGGATTTAAATATGGAATTAGTTATGTTTTCAATTCAAACTTCATAATATAAATGTTGATTTTAAATGGAGTCTTAATTATCTATATCATTTCCTCATTGTTCATAGCATATGTGTTTATGTACACGGATTATTTTATGGATTATTTATGCTATGGATAAGCCCAATTTCATTTTATGGGATGATTTTGATAAAAGGTTGGTTATGACAATATTGTGATCACATATATGTCTTTGATTTTGGCTCTTTAAGCATTTTAGGTGCTTGCACCATTTTGTATATGAATGGGCCGTTTCTATGCATGAGTACTATGTCTATGAAATTATGATTTTGGCATTTGAGTCTAAGTATGAATTATTATGAATGGTGTTTTGTTTTTAATCCCTATTGTGCATTGAAATGATTTGAAAAATGACAATTGCCTCTTTGAGAGTATGTACATGCATATTATAAGTATTCTTGTGGGATGACGACTTAGCTTGTTATGATGAGAGTCTTGAGGTAGTTTGGGCTACTTGCATAGAATGTTTTTAATGAGTGTAGAACCCGTAAGGTTGTAATATGATGGGTAAAGATAGACGATCTATTTGGTCAATTACAATGGGTTAGTCATTTCTCTAAGATTGATCTTTGGGTCGGGTTTTGTCTCCAAGAGAGGATGAAGATAGGTGATATCTCTAGGTGTCTTTTCGAATTAGGAGTGAGCATTATGAGTGTTGGTGGCAATGTTTGGTTGATGGAAGCCTTAGAGGATGAGATGTTGTTTGCTAAATATGATAGGTGGGCATTGTGGGTACTAAGAAGATGGATAGAGCCCCTTAAGGAATATAGTATGAACATGCATTAGCTTTCCTAGTTAGGCTAGTGTTGTTATTGATGCCCTAAGTAGCCTAGCATGCATTGATGATGGTGTCAAAGGGGTGACTTGAGCGATCCATTGTTTGGCTAGATTAAGGGATTATATTGGAAAAATTTGAGCATGGTAATATAGAGTTCTTGATGGCTCCAAATCTTCATTGTCTGGGGGAGATTTACATTAAGCAACGCCTCAATTTTGCCCTATTAGAGTTGGAAGTTTTGGGTGAGGGAATGATAGAGTGTAGGTTGACTCCCAAGGGGGAGATGGTGGATATGGTACAAAATGGGTTTGGTTATTTAAGATTGACAATTTAGTTGAGGATTGTGAGTCCTTATAGAGTGCAGAGAGAGGTTGATAAGGTTGCATAAGTTTGGGAATTGCCTATGGATGTAGCTATGGTTCGTCCGGTTCTTCGTGCTTCTAGTTGGATGTGATGTGTTGGTGACTTTAGTGTTATAGAACACTTTGAGGTTGTG
>DF359632.1:62365-85789 GCA_000787875.1 Solanum virginianum
GTCATTCATATGCATTCATGTTTAAGTTGGCAAGTTTAAGATGATTTTACAATTACGCTGAGATTTTGAAAATGGTGTTTTAAACGTAAAGTTGCATTCTTGTTGGGGCTGATTTATTTATGATTACTCTTGTCATGTACATTTCTTTTACATTCGGGGACGAATGTTTCTAAGGGGGAGATATTGTAACGCCCCCAAAAAGTGTCCAAAAATGTGCCTCGAAAGTACCCAGAATCATAATTTCCATATATCTAAAAATCCATTCATTATTTCAAAAATATGACTTCATATTCTTATTTAAGGGGTCAAATTGAGTGGAAAATGGGTCTAACCTGAATTTTAGAGCTACCGTATCAAAATTCGAAAATAGCAATAAACGCTATTTCGGAGGGTCAACTTTGAAGGGACATATATCTTTGCACACAAAGAATTGAGTGGCCCACAACATACCATCTTAAAGCCATCTGAATTACTTTCCAATGCACTTCATTTTCCCTAGGAATATCTCTTAACACAAAATGAACTGGGTGTCCCATAATCTACCAAACTAAAGCTCTTCAAATTGGATTTCCAAAGCACTTGGTTTCACCTCATTTGGAGTTCGGATGAAGGAGTTATGCCCATTTTTGTAAAACTCGTTCGTGCAGAAAATGCAGATTTCCAGTGAGCAGGCGACATGGACCTGTGTTATTTTGGCTCTCATATCATCCACAACAATTCCCCTATATCCTCTCAAACACTTAGACTCAAACTTCACCCTAAATTCAAGTCCCAAACTCAAGACCAATCTTAAGGATTTCATCAAGGACCTCATTCAAGCTTCAAGTCTACATTCAAGTCTTCTCCAAGAACCTCTCCAAAGCTAAGGTATGTGCTGTTGAACCATTTGGTCCTTTCGCCCATGGTGTCTAAACCCTTTTTTACTTAATATCACATGATTTAAAGTTCATTTTAAATATGGGTCTTGTATATTGAGAAATTTACTGCACAGTGATTTTAGTTCATGAAAGTATAGTTGTTTTAGCATGTTTTGAACTTCAAATCTTGAATCTAATGTTGGCTTTGATGAGGGATATTTATATGAATGTCTAGGGGGTTGCAAAGTGTTGATTAAAGGTTTTACCACTAATTTTTCTACATGATTTCATCTCCAATTGCATGCTCTTTTACCCCCATTACACACTCCCAAGGTGTTTGATAAAATATATAATTATGTTTTCTTGAGGAATTCAAGGTCCAAAGCATGAGATATTATATGAATGATATTATGATGATGCAATGAGCTTATGTACATGATTATTCCTGCATAAGGTATTGCATTAGAGCTTATGATGAATCCTATATAAAGTGTTGCATAGGGCATGCCTGATCAAAGGGAGAAGAGCCCAGGTAACCTAGAATGAGGTTTAAAACTCATCTCCACCAGGGTGACAAGGTGGCATCATCACTAACCTAGAATGATAGTTAAAACTCATCTCCACCAGGGTGATGGGGTAACATCGTCACAACCTAGAATGAGGGCTTAAACTTATCTCCACCTAGGTGATGAGGTTGTAACATCACCAACCTACAAAGGGGTTCATACCTTGGAAAGCTAGCTTGGTCTCATCTTCATATATGATATTTATGTGAGTATGATTTACCTAAGCATGTTTTACTAATGCATTGATGATACATGACATATTGCTATATTATGCCTATTACCTATCGTTATGCATTTTTTATTATGATGCCTATCCATTATTGCATTGTATCCCACATACTTACTACATTCAAACGTACTAATGCATAATCCTGCCTACATGATATCACCATGTAAGAACTGGAGATCCGGTTGATTCTTCTTGTGGCCAGATGGATTGTTGAAGTTAGCCTTTGGTGAGTCTTCCATTCTGGGGACAAGGACTATTCTCTCACACTATGTATTAAGTTTTCTTTTACTTTATTGTATATTTATGAGTATGAGGGTGAGCTCGGTTTTATGTCTTGGCCCCCACCATTATCTATGTAGTAGAGGTGTTGTCGGACAAAGCTATGTATTTATGCTATGAGTTGATTCTATTATCTCTTGACTCTATGTTATGACAAGTTCTCCCTTAGACTATTTTTGCCCTTATTTCCATTCTTCAAATGTTATTAATTGTTTTTGCAACCAAGGATATGTAATGATATGCTATAAGGCTTGTTTGGGGTTCCTTCGAGTTCCCCATTATCCCATCACATCTAGGCCCTAGGATTGGATCGTAATACTATGGGAGCCCATGTTTGAAGGACACTAATGTATTTTATTAATTTGGGGAAGTGGGACACAAAAACATTGTTTGTCCTCATAACCACAACAAGGATAAGGTGGTTCATCCACAAGGTGCAAATGGGGTTCCTTTGGGAGAGGTGATCAACAAGGTGGTGCCCCAAGGCACAATAAATTCTATGCACTCGAAGGGAGGCAAGGAGTTGAGGAGGTTTCCAATATCATAACTGGTATGTTAAAAGTCTTTGATTTTAATGTGTATGCACTGATTGATCTAGGTGCCACAATTTCTTTTGTTACCCCTTTTGTTGCCAAAAAGTTTTATGTTGAGCCCGAATTATTCTGTGAGTCTGATGAGGTGTATACTCCTATTGGTGCATCTATTGTTGCTAGAAAGGTTTATAGAAATTGTCCCTTTTTCATTTTTCATAAGATATTGCCTTCTGATCTTATTGAGTTGGTTATGGTCAATTTTGATATCAAACTTGGGATGGATGGGTTGCATTCATACTATGCCTCTATTGATTGTAGAACCCGTAGGGTTAAATTTCAATTCCCAAATGAACCCATCGATGAGTGGGAGAGTCATGATGTGGTGGTTAAGGTAGGTTCATCTCTTGCATTACAACCCGTAAGTTGATTTTTAAGGGATGTCTCCATCATCTTGTGAGGGTATAGGATGTGGAGTCCAAGGTCCTTCCTATAGAGTCAGTTCTGATTGTAAATGAGTTCCTTGATATCTTTCCAAATGACCTTCCTAGTGTTCCTCTAGAAAGGGTAATAGATTTTTGTATAGACCTCCTTCCCGATACTTAATCCATTTTTATTCTCCCTTATCGTATGGCCCCATTGGAGTTAAAGGATTTGAAGGAGCAATTGAGAGATTTGTTGGAGATGAGTTTTATTAGGCGTAGCCAATCACCTTGTGGTGCATCGGTGTTGTTTGTGAAGAAGAAAGATGGGTCCCTTAGAATGTGTATTGACTATTGATAACTTAATAGGGTCGCCATAAAGAATAAGTATCCTCTTCCAAGGATTGATGATTTGTGTGACCAATTACAAGGGGCTAGTCATTTTTTTAAGATTGATCTTCGGTCCAGGTACCATTTAGTGAAGGTGAGGGAGTGTTGTATTCCTAAGATGGCCTTTCGGACTAGATATGTGCATTCTGAATTTATTGTGATGCCGTTTTGGTTAACCAATGCACTGGCTATCTTCATGGATCTTATGAATTGTGTATTCAAATCGTGCCTTCATTCGTTTGTTGTGGTCTTCATTGATGATATTTTGATCTTTTCACATAGTGAGGAGGAACATATGGGTCATTTGAGGGTAGTGCTACAAAGATTGAGGGAAGAGAAGTTGTATGCCAACTATGAAAAATATGAATTTTGGTTAAAAGAGGTTGCCTTTCTAGGCCATGTTGTATCGGGGGATGGTATTAAGTGGATCCTAAAATGATGGATGTGATTAGAAATTGGCCTAGACCTTTGACCCCATCGGATATTAGAAGCTTCTTGGGCTTAGCGGGTTACTGTCGGAGGTTTGTGAATGGGTTCTCTTCTATTGCTTCTCCTATGAACAAGTTAAATCAAAAGAAAGCCAAATTTGTGTGGATTGATAAGTGTGAAAAGAGTTTCCAAATATTGAAAGATAAGCTTATGTCTGCTTCTATTGTCACTACTGGAAGGGCTAGAAGGGTTCATTGTGTATTGTGATACTTCAAGGGTTGGTTTGGGTTGTATGTTGATGCAAAATGGTAAGGTGATAGCCTATGCTTCTAGATAACTCAAGGTACATTAGAAGAATTATCCTACCCATGATCTTGAATTAGCCATCGTGGTTTTTTCTTTAAACATTTGGTGTGACTATTTGTATAGGGTGCATGTTGATGTGTTCACGGTGTTGTCGGACAAAGCTATGTATTTATGCTATGAGTTGATTCTATTATCAGGGTGCATGTTGATGTGTTCACCGATCATAAGAGCCTCCAATATGTGTTCCCTCAAAAGGACCTCAACTTGAGACAAAGAAGGTGGTTATAACTTCTTAAGGACTATGATAGGAGTATGCATTATCATCTCGATAAGGCTAATGTGGTGGAGGATGCTTTAAGTAGGGTGTATATGGGTAGCCTAGGTCATGTTGACGATGGTGACAAAGGGGTGGCTAAGAAGGTCCATCGGTTGGCTAGATTGGGTGTTAGGTTAGAAGAGGTAGGTAATGGGGGTGTTATGGTAGTTGATGGCTCTAAATCTTTATTGGTTGAGGAGGTGAAAACTAAGCAAGATCTTGACCCCGTTTTGTTAGAATTGAAGGCATTGGTAAAAGATGGTACGATGGAGGTTTTCTCCCAAGGGGGAGATGGTACCCTTAGATGCCAGGGTAGGTTACGTGTGCCCTATGTTAATAGCTTGAGATAAAAGATTCTTGATGAGGCTCATGGTTCTTCCTATTCTATTCACCTCGGTTCTACCAAAATGTATAGAGATTTGAGGGATGTGTTTTGGTGGGGAGGTATGAAGAGAGACATTACCTAATTTATTTTTAGTTGTCATAGTTGCCAACAAGTCAAAGCCAAACATCAAAGGTCGGGTTGCTTAACCCAAGATGTAGAGATTCCTACTTGGAAGTGGGAGGAGATTAATATGGATTTTGTGGTTGGGTTGCCCAAGACTAGAAAGCGTTGTGATTCCATTTGGGTTGTGGTTGATAGGATGACAAAATTGGCTCATTTTCTATAGATTAAGACCATATGTTGGGCTGACGATTATGCTAGGTTGTACATTCATGACTTAGTGAGGTTGCATGGGCTTCCTTTGTCTATCATATTGGATCATGGTGCTCAATTTACTTCATATTTTTGGAGGTCCTTTCAAAGAGGACTTGGTACAAGAGTTAAACTTAGTACAACCTTTCACCCTCAAACGGCTGGCCAAGCCAAAAGAATTATCCAAACACTTGAGGATATGCTTAAGGCTTGTGTATTGGAGCTTAAGGGTAGTTAGGATGATCATCTTCCATTAATTGAGTTTGCCTAAAACAATAGTTATTATTCTAGCATCAGTATGGCTCCTTTTGAGGCTCTCTATGGTAGATGTTATAGATCACTGATTGGGTGGTTTGAGGTTAGAGAGTGGATTTTTTGGGACCCGATCTGGTTATGGAGGCTTTTGAGAAGGTTAGGATGATTAACGAAAGGTTGAAGATAGCCCAAAGTCGCAAAAAGTCCTATATTGATGTGAGGAGAAGGGATCTTCAATTCAAAGTTGGTGATTTGGTCTATTTAAAGGTGTCAACCATGAAGGGTATGATTCATTTTGGTAATAAGGGCAAGTTGAGTCCAAGTTATATGGGTCCTTATAGGGTAATGAGGAGGATTGGCAAGGTAGCTTATGAGTTGGAATTGCCGAGTGAGATGGATTTGGTTCATCTGGTCTTTTATGTATCCATGTTTAGGAAATGTGTGGGCGACCCTAATGCTATTGTGCCTCTTGATGTTTTGGGTGTTGTTGAAGACAATTTGACTTATAAAGAGGTTCCAATTCAGATTTAAGATAGACAAGTGAAGAGGTTGAGGAACAAGTATGTGGATTTCGTTAAGGTCCTTTGGAGGAATCAACAAGTCGAATGTGCTACAAGGGAGGCTAGAGCGGACATGCAAAAGTGATATCCTCATTCTTCTATTCTACTCAAGCCTAAGGTGCTAATTGTAAGTCCTCTATAATGATGTCAAGTCTTAAGTTTAGCCCTCATGTCATTGCATACATTCATGTTTAAATTGACAAGTTCATGATAATTTTACAATTTTGTTGAGATTTTTGAAATGATGTTTAAGTGCATTGTTACTTCCTTATGTGGGCAGAAATTGTCATGTTTACGACTCTTCTATACGTTTCTTTGACATTCGAAGATGAATATTCCCAAGGAGGAGATATTGAAATGACCCTAAAAAGTGCCCGAAAATGTGCCTCGAAAGTGCCCAGAATCGTAATATCCATATTTCTCAAAATTCGTGCGTGATATCAAAAATCCAACTTCACATTCTTGTTCAGGGGGAAAAATTGAGTGGAAAATGGGTCTAAGCCCGATTTAAGAGCAACCATAGAAAAATTTAAAAATCACAAAATTGCGACTTCCAGTGAGCTAGCGCACCCCAAGCGCGACGCGCAAAGGGCGCGCCTCAATATATTTTTGTGGTAGTTATTATAGTCGGGGCGAAGACTTTTGGGTCTTGGGCCTAAGCCTTCCCATACGTGAAAATACCTATACTTAGCCATATTTCACCTTCATATCATCCAAGACATTCCCCAATACACCCTCAAACACTTAAACTAATATTTCTCTCAAAAATTCAAGTGTCCAAGTCTCTTACGGATCATAAGGAATTCAACCAAGCTTCAAGTCTCCATTCAAATCTACTTCAAGAAATTCCCCAAAATCAAGGTATGTGGTTTTCATTCAAGGGTTCCTTTCACCCATGAAGCCCAAGACTCCTTTTCACATAAATTGCAGATTTCAAGTTGATTTACTTATAGGTCTTACTTATTATGAATTACACTATGAACAATATTGGAGTTTCATGAAATTATAACTATTTTACAATGTTTTGAGCTATGAATCTAAGATCTATTGTGGGATTTGATGAAGGGTTTTGATGTATATTACTTAAGAATGTTACCAAGTATTGATGGATGATTTTTCATTCAATTTTCTTGCATGATTTCATCCCTAAATTGCATAATTTTACACTAACACTACACATAAGCCAAGTATTAGATGAAATGTCACGGTTATGATTTCTTGAAGAAATGAAGGTCCAATACATGTCATATGAGATGAATGACTTTATGATGATAAAAGGAATATAGGTATATGATATTCTCCTATATTGTGTTAGAAATTAACCATGCCCCACTCAAGAGGCTGTGAGCCCAGGTAACCATGTCGAAGGGTTTGTACCTTGATAACCATATCGAGGGGTTTGTACCTTGATAACCGAGTTGAGGGGTTGGTACCTCAATCACCATAGATGGTAAGGTGCGACAATCCACCAACCAATCAAGGGATTTGTACCTTGATAACCGAGTTGAGGGGTTGGTACCTCAATCACCATGGGTGCTAGGGTGAGACAATCCACCAACCAATTGAGGGATTGGTACCTCAATAAACTATAAATCTCATTAATGATGGTCTCTTCTTGCATATGTATTATGTTCTATGGAAGCATAATTTACTACAAGCATCTTCCATGCATGCCATATTATTATATGCTACCCATTGCCTATGCTTATGCATTTTGATTATATTGCTTATCTCCTGTCGCATTACATCCTACATACTTAGTACATTCTAATGTACTAATGCATATGGTATACCTACATAATGTCAACATATAGGAGTCAGAGCCCACTTGACTATCTTCCTCCACGTGGCTAGTACGATCTCTCTTTCAAGCTAGTTGGTGAGTCCTCTATTTTGGGACAATGTCTATGATCTCATGTTATGTACTAATCCTATCTTTCTTTTATATGTGTACAGACTAAGAGGACGAGCATAGTTGCTTGTCTTGGCTTGCTCTCTTATCAATATAGTAGAGGTATTGTTGGAAAAGTTATGCAATTATGTTATTAGCCTTGACTCTCTTGATTTAATGATATCTTATGTTCTGAAAGATTTTCCTTTAGCCCCTTTTTCTCTTATTTCTACTCTTATTAATGTTTATTAATGCTTCTGCGACCAAGGATGTGTAATAATATGTAAAGAGGCTTGCTTGGAGTTCTCTCGGGTTCTCCATTCGTCGTGTCTCGTTAGGCCCCAGGCTTGGGTCGTGACATAATTGATAAGAAAGCTAAGGCTAATTGAGAACAAAGTTCAAACTTGATCAACCAAATGTTTGCAAAATTTAAAACCCTTTTCTAGTATTGGTGGAATAGAAAAAATATCAAGGATAAAAATAATATAAAATCTTTAGATTTGATTGCAATGGTATGCACAAATATTATACAGGATTGGTTACATTGCTATACACAAATTATATACAGGTTGCATTGGTATGCATACATCTCATTATATATGCATCATTTGAGACATTACAATATATGTTGAGTCTGTTGATTATGGCCTGCAACGCCTTGAGACACTTCAGTATGAGGCCTGCGATGACTTGAGATACTTGTGATTATGGCCTGGATGCCTTGAGATATTTGAGGACACGGCCTACGATACCCCCAGGTTCTATCTTATAGCTTCGACTCAATAAATGTGTACATCGACCCTGCGATAGTCATGATTCCACCTCATTAATGGCCCGCGATGCTATTGTATTCATGTGTTTCCTTTAATTGTATCATTGATGGTATTTACTGACTTTACCAGTTTCTATTCATGTTTACATTGTATACTAATCCCTTTGATGTAGTGATAGGATTCTTTGTTATTACATACTTGTTCGATTTCTTTTACTTAGTCAGTTGAACCTACAGGTACATTTTAGTATACTTACCCCTACTTTGCTTCATCCCTACAGATCAACCACAAGGACCCAAACAAGGTAGTTGATTTATTCTACCTAAGTTTTCTCCAATTATCTAGATCTTAGCAGTGAGGCTCAGACTTTGAGTCGTCATAGATCTTTGATTCTATTTTTTATTATCTTTCTTTTTGGGCTATCTATAAGACATATCAGCTTTGTATCCTATTTTGAGATAGTTGTATTAACTCTTTGTACTACTTTAGATACACTTCTACTCATGACTCCAGGTTTTGGGATTTCTTATGTTATGTTGTGATTGGTTCTACTTTACTTTACTTTCTTTAGTTGCAATGTGATTTTGGGTTGTGATATGTTTGGTATCAAAGGTCTAGGTTTGTTGGGCTCATGAGTCAATGGAAGGGTGTCTAGTAGAGTCTCTTAGGTAGGTGTGTAGACATCCATACCCATCATCTAGAGGCTACGAGGTACTTGATAAGAAAAGATTTCAGGTATTGCTTCTATTCATGCATTTTTTTGTATCACCTATTTTAAAAGTATCTAATCTACTTATTCTGTATAGATGCTAAATTCTAGATCTTGTTGATCAGAAGGAGAGCCCAAGTCAGCTTATGTGGCTCTTGCTCATGAATGATGCAGAGTTCGTGATACGACTAGGGGCTGAGGACATTCTTGAGGGGCAGCTCTACCCAGAGAACATACTAGATTGGCTTCTCATCCCAAGATGTTACACCCTTTTTTCAGGAGTTACTCTTGAGGGTATTGGCTAGATTGGAGGGAGCACCTCCCGCCCAGCTAATGTTGAGGTATCTATTTCTACAACACCAATTGGTCTTTGTATAGTTCAATTCGAGCCAGCTATGATTCATGTGGGTCCTTTTACATCTCAAGTGAATCCTCTTATAATTACTATGATTTTGCCTCAGATATCTCGGCTAAGTTCGGGTTCTCAGTTTCAGAGTTTGGCTATCGCTCTATCTATTGTAACATCCTTACTTATGGTGCCACCATCTTCTACTATCCTAGTGATGTCCATAGTTGAGTAGAAGAGCTTTGAAAGGTTTGTACGATTGGCTCCTCTGCGATTTGATGGCACCCTTAGTGATATAGCCTTTAACTTCCTATCTGAGTGTCTGGATCAATTATGTAACCTGGCTATTCTGAAGTCCCATAGAGTTTCCTATAGTTTTTCTTAGTTCTCTAGCCTCACTAAGGAGTGGTGGAGGTCAATTTTAGCTTGTGGACCTATTAGATCTCCAGTTATGACATCAGAGCAGTTTATAGGGGTGTTCCTAGAGATATTTATGCCATATAGCCTTTAGAATAGCTGCAAGGATGATTTTGATAGGCTTTAGTAGGATTTTATATTAGTATTTTATTACAAGGCCAGATTTCGTACATTGTCTAGATATACCTTGTCCAGCATCCCTACTGAGTTTGAGAGGATTTGAGGTTTGCAAAGAAATTGGCAAGATATCTTCAAGAGGCTATAACTTCCTTGGTGTTGGCTAGAGGCACTTTGTGTTGTGTAGTGCTTTGGAGATTCCCTTGATGAAGATTGCAATGAGAACTTGAAGCTTTGATGAATTCCTTATGATTTAGAATGAGTTTAGGACAGTTGAATTTGAGTGAAATCTTGAGAGATAATATGGCGGGAAGAGCACTCGCCAACACGGCTAGTTTAGTAGTCACCCATTCAATGTCAGGGAGTTTTAGAGGCGGGGCCATCAAGATCGGGTAGTCCGCGCAACCATCAAAGCTTCTAACAGTGTTGATAGGACTCAATCTACTTAGGAAGCCATGATAGTTCCTTCAGTGCACCCAAGTATGGTGGCTTTTTAGGAAAGCCATCTTATAGGCAAGAGACTAGGGGTTGTTATCATTTTGATGAGATTGGGCACTTGGCCCATCGTTGTCCTCACCATGCACCTCCTGCTCAGACTGCAGGTTCTTAAATAGCTTATCGAGCCCCATCAGTAGCACCTAAGGACACATCCCAAGCTATGAAGGGTGGTACTAGAGGGGGTTGTGCTATAGTGAGAGGTGGTGCACATGGTGGCCCACAAGCTATGTATGGGTGTAGAGATTATTATGCTGTCCTAGATAGAGTCAAGGCAAAGGCCTTTGATGCATTTATAACAAGTATGGTGTAGTGTTCCACTTTTCAGCTTTGGTTTTATTTGATCGGGCTCTATTTATTCCTACATGTTCACCTATTTTGCTTCTGATATTGATATTATGTGAAAACCACTTGTAGAGCCTATTTGTGTTTCCACCTCGATTGGTGAGCTATTAGTGGTGAATCAGGTATATCAACGTTGTATTATCTCTTTTATGGGGAGAGATATTGTTGCTGATGTAATGACCTGAGCCTAGGGCCTAGACGTGACACGACAAATGGAAACCCAAAGGGACCCTAAACAAGCCTCTTAGCATATCATTTACACATCCTTGGTCGTGGAAGCAATTAAACAACAACAAGATAGTAGAAATAAGGGTAAAGTGACTGAGGAAGTCCTTAATAGCACAAATCATAAAAGAGAGTCAAAGCTTAAAGTACCATTACATCATTAGTTCCAACATCACCTCTAAACATAGACTTGAGCAGGGGCGAAGACACTTTCGGGGCTCACCTTCATAGTATAAAGAGTTCAACATAAGAGATAACAAAAACAAGAGAGCAAAGCTAGTGTCCCTAAACTTGATGACTCACCAATAACTATTCTTCAAGATATCACAACTCACCACAAGGAGGATGATTGTGAGGGGCTCCGGTTCCAAAATGGTAACATCAAGTAGGCATAGAGTATGTGTTGGTACGTTTAATGTATTAAGTATGTACGATGCAATGCAATGCAACAAGAGATAGGCAACATAATCAAAATACATAATCATAAGCAAGAGATAGTATATTAGCAACATAGCATGCATGATCAATGCTTGAAGTAAAATATGCTTATATAGAATATAATACATGTGTAGGAAGAGACCATCATCATATACCAAGGAACTAGTACTTGGAATACAAGGCATGTTACCCCCTTGGAATATGCTTGAGGTATATACCCCTCAAATAGTAGATGGGCATGTCACCTCCATCAAAGGGGTCAAAGTATATACCCCTCAACATGGTAGATGTACATGTCACCCCCCATCAAAGTTGTCAAGGTATATACCCCTCAATATGGTAGACTTGGTGGGTGTGTAATGCTAGTTCAAAATCATGCAATTCAAGGGTGAAATTGTGTAAGAAAACGTAATGTAAATCAACCCACCAACACTTGGTAATACCATCATACATGATACATTTAAACACATCATCAAATATCATCATAGAACATATATTCATAGCTCAAAACATGCTTAAACAGTCCACATTTCATGAAACCCCAACATAGTGTATAATCAAATTTATAGTAAGAATACCCATAAGTAAATCAACATGAAAACATGTAATTTGTATAAAAAGGAAGATTGGGTACCATGGGTGAAATGACCCAATGATTGAAACCCATATACCTCAACTTTGGAGATTCCCTTGATGAAGATTGCAATGAGAACTTGAAGCTTTGATGAATTCCTTATGATTTAGAATGAGTTTAGGACAGTTGAATTTGAGTGAAATATTTGGCTAAGTGTTTGATAGGATTTTGGGGAATGTCTTGAATGATATGAGGTTTAAAAATGACTATGTATAGGTGTTTTTATACATAGTAAGGCTTAGGGCCAAGACCCCAAGGCCTTGGACCAAAAAAAAACAGGAAAAAAATGTATAGGTCCACGCCCTGGCCACGTCACGCCAGGGGCGCGAATTAATTCTAAAGATTGAAATTTTTGGAAAATTAAATTTTGATACAGTTGCTCTAAAATCGGGGTTATACCTAATTTCCACTCAATTTTTCCTGATTACGAATATGAAGTTAAATTTTTGATATCACACATGGATTTTGAGATATATGAAAATTATAATTTTGGGCATTTTCGAGGCACATTTTAGCACTTTTTGGAGTTGTTTCAATATCTCCACCTTGGGAATATTTGTCCATGAATGTAAAAGATACGTATATGAGAGAAATAATCAAGATGAGTTCAGCCCAACACATGAATGCAATAATGCACTTTTAAACATAATTTCAAAATCTCAACATAAGTGTCAAAATCACCATGAATTTATCAACATAAAAATGAATGCATGCAATGACATAAGGGATGACACATAAGACTTGAAATCATATAGGGGACTTGAATTAGTACCTTACGCTTGAGTAGAATAAGGATATCACTTTTGCATGTCCGCGTCGGCCTCCCATATGGCACTTTCAACTTGTTGTTCATTTAAAGGACCTTAACGGAAGCAACATCCTTGTTCCTCAACCTCTTCACCTATCCATCCAAAATTTCTACTAGAACCTCTTCATAAGTCAAATTGTCTTCAGCAGTACCCACCACATGTAAAGGCACAATAGCACTTAGATCATCAACACACTTACTCAACACAGACACATGGAAGATCGAATGAACCATACTCATGTCATTGGGCAACTCCAACTCATAGGCTACCTTACTAATCCTCCTCAACACCTTATAAGAAATCACAAATCTTGGACTCAACTTACCCTTCTTACCAAAATGAACCACAGCCTTCATGGGTGAGACCTTCAAATAGACCCATTCACCAACCTTAAATTCAAGATCCCTTCTCCTCACATCAGCGTAGGACTTTTGTCGACTTTAGGCTATTTTCAACCTTTCCCTTATCATCCTTACCTTCTCCATGGCCTTCATAACTAGATCCAAACACAACAAAGCCATCTCACCCATCTCAAACCATCCAATCGGGGACCTGCAATGCCTACCATAGAGAGCCTCAAAAGGAGCCATACCAATGCTATAATTATAACTATTATTGTAAGCAAACTTAATGAATGAAAAATGATCATCCCAACTACCCTTAAACTCTAAAATACAAGCCATAAGTATATTTCCATGAACTTGGATAGTTCTGAGTGACCCCAAAGAGTGCTTGGAAATGTGCTCGGAAGTATCCAAAATCGTAAATTCTATATATCTCAAAATTCGTCTGTGATATCAAAAAATCCAACATCATATTCTTGATCAGGGAACAAAATTAAGCGGAAAATGGGTCTAACTCCTATTTTAGAGCGACCAAATCACAATTTTAATTTTCCAAGAATGCAATTTCCATTATGGGTTCACTCCCCTGGCGTGACGCTCTTTGGACATGCCCCTATGTTATTTTTGCGCAGTTTTTGTTACTCGGTCCAAGGCTTTTGGGTCTTGGGCCTAAGTCTTCCCATGTGTAAAAATACCTTTACTTAGCTATATTTCACCTTCATATCATACAAGACATTCACTAATACTCTCTCAAATACTTTTATAAATATTTCAAGCTTCAAGTCTCCATTCAAATCTTCATCAAGGAATTCTCCAAAGTTAATGTATGTGGGTTTAAACCATTTGTTCCTTTCACCCATGGTGCCTAAGCTTCTTTGTTTACCTAAATTACATGTTTCTAAGTTGATTTTACTTATGGGTCTTCTATTATGAATTTTACTATGAACTAAGTTGAGATTTTGTAAAAGTGCGACTGTTTATGCATGTTTTGAGCTATGAATCAAAGATCTATGATGAGTTTTGTTGAGGGGTTTCAGTGTATTTTGCAAGGTGGTATTACTAAGTGTTGGTGGGTTGATTTACTTCAAGATTTCTTCCATGATTACACTCTTTAATTGCATTGATTTACACTAGCACTACACACACAACAAGTGTTATGATAAAATGTCCGGTTTATGGTTCTTGAGCCATTAATGATCTATTGCATGACCTATGACTTGTATGACTTTATGATGATGAAAGGAAGGTATATATGAGATGATTTCATGAAAAGTATCTATAGTGTTGCAAGTTGACCACACCTAGTTGATGGGGAGTCCTAGACCTCAATCAACATGGATGGCAGGGAGAGACCACCATCAACTTGTTACATTGCATCCTACATACTTAGTACATTCAAGCATACTAACACATACTCTATGCCTACATGATGTTACCATTTAGGAACAAGAGCTTCTCACGATCATCCTCATCCTCCCTGTTGCTAGTACTATCTCTACAAAGCAAGTTGGTGAGTACTTAATTTTGGGGATAATGTCTTTGATCTTATGCTATGTATAAAGACTCTCTTTGCTTTATTGTATGCTTTTGACTATAAGGGTAAGTCCAGTTGCTTGTCTTGGCCCTCGCTAAGTTATGTAATGATGCTATAAGCTTGACTCTATTTGACTCTTTGATGTTTCATGAAATGAAGGACTCTTTTTAGTCCTTTTCCTATACATAATTGCTTTCGTGAGCAAGGAGGTGTATTGATACGTTAAGAGGCTTGATTGCGGTCCCTTCGGGTTCCCCATTCGTCGTGTCATGTCTAGGCCATATGCTTGGGTTGTGACAAACTTGGTATTAGAGCACTAGGTTGTTAATGATCCTTGGCATCTAACATACTACATTGATTATAGTATTATTTATGGTTGTGTTTCGCACCACAACTATGAGTACGAGGCTATGAGATATTTTAGGAAATGTTTCCCTTCTTCTTACTCTATGTTGTGCTATTGAAGTTAGGTAAGGTTTCCTCTCTAATGAATGTTCTTTGGTATGCTAGATCATGCCTAACACAAAAAGAAGAAGATCCCACACACTCGAGGAACAACCGACTCATGGAGAGCTTCAGGATACTCTTATCTTGCGAGCTCAAGTTGTGGCTAATCAAGTCAACCAAGGGGCCCAAGCCCCTCATGCTCCAACTTCAACATCTCGGGTGAGGGACTTTATGAGGATAAACCCACCGAAGTTCAATGGATCTAAAGTGGATGAGAACCCTCAAGAATTTATTGATGAGGTATACAAAGTGTTCGCTATTATGGGTGTTAGGTCGAATGAGAAGGGGGAGTTGGCGGCTTACCAACTCAAGGGGTGGCTCAAATATGGTATACACAGTGGAAGGAGGAGAAGGGTAATAACAATGTGATTCTTTGGGAGGAGTGTAAGGTGGCTTTCCTTAACCCATTCTTCCCTTTTGAGCTTAGGGAGGCCAAAATGGTGGAGTTCATGAATTTGAAGCAAGGATCTATGAGTGTGAGGGAGTATGCTTTCAAGTTCAACCAACTCTCAAAATATTCTCCACACTTAATTGCGATCCAAGGTCTAGGATGAATAAGTTTGTGATGGGTATATTCGATTTGGTGAATAAGGAGTGTCGGGTCGCTATGTTGATTAGTGACATGGATTTGTCCCGCTTGATGACTTATGCCAAATAATTAGAGGGAGAGAAATTTTGGACGATAAGGGGTCATGATGCTAAGAGGTCCCATTTTGATGGTAAATTCCAAGGTCCCAAGGGTTGCTAGTTTCTTTAAGGCCAAGGGTCTTCTCATGCTTCTAATAGAAGATTTGCCTATGACTACCCAAGGGCTCAAGGTGATGGTGGTATGGTGTCTAATGCTATGTGTCCAAAATATGGTAGGGATCATGGTGGCCCATGTTTGAGGGACACCAATGCTTATTTTGGTTGTAGAGAAGTGGGCCACAAGAAAGTTGATTATCCTAATAATCAAAACAAGGGTAAAGATGTTCATCCAGAAGACTAGGGTTCTAATACAGTTCCTTTGGGGAGAGGAGGTACACAAGGTGGTACCCCAAGGAACAATCAGTTCTATGCACTCAAAGGGAGACAAAGGGTATATGAGGTGCCCAATATCATCACTGGTATTTTAAAATTCTTTGATTTTGATGTGTATGCATTGATAGACCCGGGTGGCACTCTTTGTTCTGTTACTCCTTTTGTTGCCAAAAAGTTTCATGTTGAGCCCGAATTGTTGTGTGAGTCTTTTAAGGTGTCTACTTCCATTGGTACATCTATTATTGCTAGAAAGGTCAATAGAAATTGTCCCATTTACATCTTGCATAAAATATTGCCTTGTGATCTTGTTGAGTTGGATATGGTCGATTTTGAAGTTATTCTGGGGATGGATTGGTTGCATGCATATTATGCCTCTATTGATGGTAGAACCAATAGCTCAAATTCCAATTCCGAAATGAACCTGTCCTTTAGTAGGAGAGTGATGATATGGTGGTCAAGTGTAGGTTGATCTCTTGCATTAAAGTCCAAAAGTTGATTTCTAACGAATGTCTCTATCATCTTGTGACGGTTTGGGATGTTGAGTACAAAGTCCTTCCTATTGAGTCGGTTTTGATGATTAGTGAGTTTCTTGATATCTTTCCAAATGACCTTCTTGGTGTTCCTCCCAAAAGAGAAATAGACTTTGGTATACACCTCCTTCCCGATACTCAACCCTTTTATAGTCCCCCTTATCGTATGGCCCCGACGAAGTTAAAGGAGTGATTGAGGGATTTGTTAGAGAAAGGTTTTATTAGGCCTAGCCGATCACCTTGGGGTGCAACAGTATTGTTTGTGAAGAATAAAGGTGGGTCCCTTAAAATGTGTATTGACTACCGACAACTTATGTCACCACCCAAGCCTAGGGCGTAGACGTGACACAGCGAATGGGGAACCTGAAGAAACCCTAAACAAGCCTCATAACTTATCATTACACATCATTGGTCATATAAGTATATAAACGACATAAAGAGTAAGAATAGGGGCCAAAGGGACTAAGGGGAATGCTTGCATAACATCATAATCAAGAGACAAAGAGTCAAAGCTCATATCATAGATACATAACATGTCCTACAAGCACCTCTACTAGATAGATAAGAGCGGGAACCAAGACAAAGCAATCAGGCTCACCCTCATAGTCAAAATAGAACATAAAGAAGAGTGTCTCAATATATAATAAAAGAAACATAGATAAACATCTCCGAAATGGAGGACTCATTAACTAGCTTGAATAGTACCAAACTAGCCACGTGGAGGAGGATGATGATCAAATTGGACTCTATTTTCGACATGGTGATACCATGTATCCAAGAGTATGCATTAGTATATTTGAATGTTCTAAGTATATAGGATGCAATGCAACAAGAAATAGGTACCATAACCAAAATGCATAGCAATAGGCATAATATAACAATATGACATGTATGATCAATTCTTAAGTAAAACATGCTTATATAGGATATCATATGTGTATAAGAGACCAAACTAGATTCCAAAGTACAAACCCCTTGGTAGGTTGATGATGATCTCACCCATAACCCTAGTGTGCGAGGTACAAATCTCTCAACTAGGTTACCCGGATGGGCCATGGTCTAATGCAACACTTTATATAGAGTATATCATATGCACAAACTTTTCTCAACATCATATAGTCATTCATATGATATCTCATGCTTTGAACCTTCAATTCCTTAAGAAACTACATCCAGACATTTTATCAAACACTTACAGGGTGTGTAGTGCCAGTGTAAAACCATGCAATTCAAGAGTGAAATCATGCTAGTAAATTCAATGTAAAAGCATCAATAGATACTTGGTAATACCCTCAATCAATAAATATCAAAACCTTTCACCAATCCTTTCAATAGATCTTAGATTCATAGCTCAAAACATAGTAAAACAGTCACAATTTCATATGCTCAAACATAATGCAAAAAGATTTTCATAATAATCAAGACCCATGAATAAAATACCTTTAAATCATGCAATTTGTAAGAAAAGGAACCTTGGACATCATGGGTGAAAGGAATCCATGAAAGAATCCCACATACCTTAGGTTGGAGATGAACTTGATGAAAATTGGATGTGGAGACTTGAAGCTTGAAAAAGAACCTTGAAGGAAATCCTTAGACCTAGAAGAGGTTTTGAGGGTGAAATATATGGCTAAGTACTGGGGAATGTTTAGGATGATATGAGGGTGAAATATATGGCTAAGTATAGGTATTTTAATGTTTAGGAACACTTAGGCCCAAGACCCAAATGTCTTGGATCGAGATAGAAAAACTGAACAAAATAATACCTAGGAGTGCGCCCTTGGCGCGTCGCACCAGGGGCACGGATCGTCTCTGGAAACCATATTTTTGTGATTTTCAAATTTTGCTGCAGTTGCTCTTAAATTGAGGTTAGACCCTGTTGCCCCTAATTTTGACCACCTGAACAAGAATATGAAGTCGGATTTTTGATACCGCACACGTATATTGAGATATATGGAAATTACAATTTCAGGCACTTTTGAGGCACATTTTGGGGTCTTTTCAATATCTCCCCCTTCGGAACATTCATCTCTGAATGTAAAAGAGATGTACATGATAAGAGTGATATAAACAAATCATCCCCAACAAGAATGCAACATTAGATTTAAAACACTATTTTCAAACTCTCAACATAAGTGTAAAAGCATCCCAAATTTGCCAACTCAAACATGAATGCATATGAATGACATAGGCGCTGAAATATAAGACTTGAAATCACATAGGGGACTTAGAATTAGTACCATAGGATTGAGTGAAGTGAAAAAGATAAGGATCCCAGGTCCATGAAAATTGTTGGTGCATTGGTCAACCCAAAAGACATCACAATAATCTCACAATACCCTGAAGTGAAAAAGATAAGGATCCCGCTTTAGCCTCCTATGTAGCATTTTCGACTTGTTGGTTCCTCCAAAGGACCTTAATGGATGCCACCTCCTTGTTCTTCAATCTCTTCACTTGCCTATCAAAAATATGAGCTGGAACCTCGTCATAAGTCAAGTTATTGTCAACAACCTCTACCACATCAAGAATCACAATAGCATTAGGATCACCAATACATTTCCTTAACATAGAGACATAAAATACCGGATGGACCAATTCCATCTCACTAGGTAACTACAACTCATTAACTACCTTGCAACCCTCCTCAAGACCTCATAAGGACCAACATATATTGGGATCAACTTGCCCTTCTTGCCAAAATAGACCACACCTTTAATGGGTGAAACCTTTAGGTAAACCCAATCACCAACTTTGAATTCAAGGTCTCTTCTTCTCACGTCGACATAAGATTTTTGATGACTTTGGGTTGTCTTTAACCTTTCTCGAATAATCCTAACCTTCTAAAAAGCCTATATACCCAGATCTAATCCCAACAAAGTTGTCTCACCAACCTCAAACCATCTAATCGGTGATCTAATACCTACCATTAAGAGCCTCAAATGGAGCCATACTGATGCTAGAATGATAATTACTATTGTAGGCAAACTCAATTAATAAAAGTTGATCATCCCAACTACCTTTAAGTTTCAACACATATGCTATAAGCATATCCTCAAGTGTTTGGATGATCTTCTCGGCTTGGCCATCCGTTTGAGGGTGGAAGGCCGTAGAAAGCTTAACTCTAGTACCAAGACCCCTTGTGAAAAATCTCCAAAAATATGAAGTACATTGTGCCCCATGATCTGATAAGATGGGCAAAGGAACCCCATGCAACCTTACCAAGTCATGGATGCACAACCTTTCATAATCTTCAGCCCCAAATCTGGTCTTAACCGGTAGAAAGTGAGCTGACTTTGTCATCCTATCAACCATAACCCAAAACCCTTTCTAGTCTTGGGCAATCCAACCACAAGATCCATATTTATCTCCTCTAGCTTCAAAGTAGAAACCTTAATGTCTTGGATTAGGCCACCCAGCCTTTGATGTTCAGGTTTGACTTGTTGACAACTATGGTAATCGAAGATGAATTTGGCAATGTCCCTCTTCATACCTCCCTATAAATACACATCCCTCAAGTCTCTATACATTTTGGTGGAACTGAGATGGATAGAATAAGAAGAGTTATGGGCCTCATCAAGGATTTTCTCCCTCAAACTATCAACACAAGGCACCACACAACCTACCTTGGTACCTAAGGACACCATCTCCCCCTGGGAGAAAACCTATACCTTGCCCTCTTTTACCAAGGCCTTCAGTTCAAGCAAGGAGGAGTCAAGATCATTTTTTGCTATCACCTCATCAACTAATGAAGATTTAAACCCATCAATGACAATAACACCATCATCACCAACCTCTTCCAACCTAACCCCCAATGTAGCCAATTGGTGCACCTCCTTAGCTATTTCCTTATCACCACTATCTACATGAGCTAGGCTACCCTTATACACCTTAATCAAAGCATCCGCCATAATATTTTCCTTATCAGTATGATAGTGTACACTTATGTCATAGTCTTTAAGAAGTTCTAACCATCTCCTTTGCCTCAAGTTGAGATCTTTTTGAGTAAAGACATATTAGAGACACTTATGATTGGTGAACGCATCCACATTCACCCCATACAAGTAGTGACACCAAATCTTTAATACAAATACAACGACGGCTAACTCTAGATCATGGGTAGGGTAGTTCCTTTCATGTACCTTGAGTTGCCTAGAGGCATAAGCTATAACCTTACCATTTTGCATCAAAACATAAACCAAACCAACCGGGGGAGCATCCCAATACCCCACAAATCCTTCAAGCCCATCTGGTAGTGACAATATAGGAGCAGGATCAAGCTTTTCTTTCAATGTTTGGAAGCTCCTCACATGCTCATCGATTCACACAAACTTAACCTTCTTTTGAGTCAATTTTGTCATAGGGGAAGCAATGGAGGAGAACCCATTCACAAACCTTCTATAATAACCCACTAGGCCCAAGAAGCTCCTAATATCTGAAGGGGTCAATGGTCTAAACCAATTTCTAATCACATTAATTTTCTTTGGATCCACTTTAATACCATCCCTAGACACAACATGACCAAAGAATACAACCTTCTTCAACAAAAATTCACATTTTTCATACTTAGCATACAATTTCTCCTCTCTCAATCTTTGCAACACAAACCTCAAATGACCCATATGATCCTCCCTACTATGTGAATGGATTAATATATTATCAAACAAGACCACAACAAAGGAATTAAGGTAGGGTTTGAAGACTTTATTCATAAGGTCCATGAAAATTGTTGGTGCATTGGTCAACCCAAAAGACATCACAATAATCTCACAATACCCACATCTAGTCTGGAAAGCCATCTTGTGAATATCACACTACCTCACCTTTACTTGGTGATACCCCAACCGAAGATCAATCTTAGAGAAATTGCTAGCCTCTTGCAAGTTATCAAACAAATCATCAATCCTTCAATTGTGGTTATGTTACCTAGGGTAATCGAGTCAACGAACCATGGGGAACACAATTCCCAAGTTATTCCTAAAATTGAGTGTTTTCTCGCGTAGTAGTATAGTCATAAATACATATCCTAAGGGACCCATCCTTCTTTTCCACAAACAATACTAGGGCAACCCAAGCTGATTGGCTAGGTCTAATAAATCCATTCTCTAACAAGTCCCTCAATTGGTCCTTTGACTCATTCAAATCCACAGGGGCCATATGATAAGGGAGAATAGAAATGGGTTGAATATCGGGGAGGAGGTCTATGCTAAAGTCTTCTCTTTTGGGAGGAACACCGAGAAGGTCATTTGGGAAGACATCAAGAAAATCATTTATAACGGGGACCGACAATATGGGAAGGACTTTAGACTCCACATCCCTAACACTTACAAGATGATAAAGATATCCCTTAGAGATCAACTTGTGGGCTTTAATGCACGAGATGAACCTATCCTTGACCATCACATCTTGACTTTCTCACTCAAGGATGGCTTCATTTGGAAATTGGAATTTGACCCTATGGGTTCTACAATCAATAGCAGCATAGTAGGTATGCTACCAATCCATCCCAAGAATGACATTAAAATCAACCATATCTAATTCAACAAGATCACAAGGCAATAATTTATGCAAAATGCAAATAGGATAACTTCTATAGCCTTTTCTAGCAAACTTGGGCAACAAAAGGGGTGACAGATGTGTTGTAAAAATACAACATATTTGATGCCTAAAACAAGGGATTTTGTGTGTTCTTAATGTGACTTTTTATGGTTTTTATATGTTTTTGTGTTTTTTTGGCAGAAAAGTTAGGTAGGCATGATTTTGAAGAAAATTTATAGAGTTTGCTGAAGCTTAGGACATACGAACACACTTATGACTCGTAGCCCAAGGTACGAGTAGTAGGATATGTCATAGCAAGAATCAGAGACCAAAAATTCAAAAACTACTAAGTGGACGTCACCCATATGAGGCCATCCTATAAATTATAACTTTCACTATGACTCGTATAGGTAGACACGTTGTAGGAATCAGAGAGCCAAAATGTTAGACCAAAATATAAAGACCAAGTGTACCAGAGGAACATATGACTCATAGCTCAAGCAATGACTTGTACCTATGGGTCGGATAGGTTTAGTCCAAGATGCCAAGAACCTGATATGAGACCATGACTACACCTTGTAAGTCATCCTATGAGTTGTACCTATGAGATTTATCAGCTGCCAGCTGTCTTTTCTAAATAAATTCTAGGGATATTTTGTAAATTCTATATATAGTCATACCTGTGAAACTTATCAGCTGCTAACTATCTTTTCTATATAAATTCTAGGTTTATTTTATAAATACTATATATAGTTTAAGTTAGGGTTTTATAAAAGAATTCGACCAGGAGACATTTTACAATCATCTTTTGAATCCTTTCTTAGTTTTTTAGATTAGTTTATTATGTTCTCTTGGAAAACCCATTTTGGGGATTGCAAATCTTGCCTTGTACTCATTATTGATCAATCAAGCTTTTGGG
>DF359632.1:85827-134986 GCA_000787875.1 Solanum virginianum
GCCTTGTACTCATTGTTGATCAATCAAGCTTGTGGGTTTGCAACTTGTGGTGCCTACTTTCTTCATTGTTGTTGGTAAAACTCTCATTTATGTCTTGCATGTGCATTTTTACTTGTTTTACCTTAGCCATGCGAAGCTAAGCATCCAGAACTTGGTGTTGTGGGAACCATGGGTAGTTGACTTGAGATGACCTAGGTTTATTGCATTTCTATGATTGGGGCTTTGCATTTATAGTCCATTACCCTTCATTATGATTGTTGTTTCTATTATCATGATCTCGACCAAGGTAGTGGCAAAAAGGAAAAGGGAAGTAGATAACAGGAATCCATTGATGTCTTCTCATCTAATCAATTAAACCTAACCAAGGGGAGGTGACTGGGACAATTGGTAATGGTTAGTTGGTACGCCATGGTTGCCGACCAAGCGTCATGGTGAAATTCGACCTTAACCTTCACAAGAGGGCTGGAAGAACCTAAGTTACCATCTTGCATGCTACTCTTCAATTGTTGTTATGTTACCTAGGGTAATCGAGTCAACGAACCATAGGGAGCACAATTCCCAAGTTATTCCTAAAATTGAGTGTTTTCTCGCGTAGTAGTATAGTCATAATTTTACTTTTGTTTTTGAATCACAAACCCCCCCCCCATTTAGAGATTTTAGTTATTGATGCTTAAAATGATTATTAGTGTATTCTTATGGTTAAGCCTCATATTCATTGTGGATTTGACCCTAACATTCAGTTAGGTTAACCGTTTTCTTATTGAAGTGTGAACATCAGATGTCAGTGACAAAAGAAAAAGTGCCACCCAGATCAATCAAAGCATATACATCAAAGTCAAAGATTTTCAACATAACAATAATAACATCGGGAACCTTACAAATCCCTTGCCTCCTATTTAGAGCATAAAACCAATTGTTCCTTGGGGCACTACCTTGACCTTTGCCCCAGTTTCTTGGACAATCCACCTTTTTGTGACCAAGCTTCCCACATTCGAAGTACGCATTAGTACCTCTAAAACATAGGTCCCTATGACCCCTCAATATTTAAGACACACATAAATAATGTGCCACACCACCAACACCTTGAGGGCTAGGGAGGTCATTAGCAAACCCCTTATTAGTAGTGTGAGAAGACCCTTGGACTTGATGGAGTCGGCCACCACTTTGGAACTTACCCTCAAAAAGGGCCCTCTTGGCCTCATGACCTCTCCTCTTCCTCAACTTTTCTTCCTCTATTTGATCAACATATGTCATCAATTAGGACCATTCTATGTCTTTAATCACCAAGTCGGAGACCCCCATTACAAACTTGTTCATCCTAGATCTAGTATCGGCCATGAAATGAGGAGCATACTTTGAAATTTGAATAAACTTGAGGGCATACTCCCTCACACTTATTGAACCTTGTTGCAAATTCATAAATTCTACCAACTTAGCTTCCCTAAGCTCGAGAGGGAAGAACTAATTAAGAAAAGCAAATTAGAACTCTTCCCAAAGCACCAAATTACAATTTCCCTTTTGTCCCTTCCATTGGTCACACCATATTTGGGCTACCCATTTGAGTTGGTACACCGTCGACTCCACCTTTTCATTCGACCCAACACCCATGATATTTAAAATCTTGTAGACTTCATTAATGAACTCTTATGGATCTTCATCCATCTTTGACCCATGGAATACCGGAGGACTCATCCTGATGAAGTCCCTTACCCTACCTCTAGAGATAGTAGCTTGAGGGGATTGGGCCCCTTGATTGACTTGGTTGGCCATAACTTGGGCAACCATACTGAGAGCATCCCGGAGCTCACCATTGGTAGGTTGCTCTTTGGGAGTTTGAGCCCTCCTTCCTCGAGTGTTAGGTATGATCTAGCATAGAAATGAACAATCGTTAGGGGGGAAACTTACCACAACTCTATAGCATGACTTAGAACATAAAGAATGGAAACATTTCCTAAAATGCCTCATAGCCTCCTATTCATAGTCATGGAGCACTTCACAACCATGAATAGGACTCGAATCAATGCAGTGTGTTGGACTCTAAGGATCTATCAACCTAGTGCCTTGATACCAAGTTTGTCATAACCCAACCTTAGGGACTAGAAATGACATACTCTAAGGATCTATCAACCTAGTGCCTTGATACCAAGTTTGTCATAACCCAACCTTAGGGACTAGAAATGACATAGTGAATGGGGAACCCGAAGGAACCCCAAACAAGCCTCTTAACTTATCATTACATATCATTGGTCGCAAAAGCATATAAAGGACTTAAAGAGTAACAATAGTGGCCAAAAGGACTAGGGGAAAGCTTGCATAACATCATAATCAAGAGATAAAGATTCCAAGCTCATATCATAGATACATAGCATGTCCAACAAGCACCTCTATTACATAGATAAGACCAGGGGCCAAGACAAAGCTACCGGACTTATCCTCATAGTCAAAATAGAACATAAAGAAGAGTGTCTCAATACATAATAAAAGAAACATGGATAAACATCCTCAGAATGGAGGACTCAACAACTAGCTTGAGTAGTACTGAACTAGCCATGTGGAGAAAGAGGATGATCAACTTGGACTCTGATTCCTACATGGTGATACCATCTAGGAAAACGTATGTGTTAGTACATTTGAATGTAGTAAGTATGTAGGATGCAATGCTATAAGAGATAGGCACCATAATCAAAATATATAGTAATAGACAATAGGCAATAGGCAATAGGCATAATATAACAATATGACATGTATGATAAATTCTTAAGTAAAATATGCTTATATAGGATATCATATGTATAGAAGAGACCAAACTAGATTTCCAAAGTACAAACCCCTTAGTAGATTGATGATGATCTCACCCATCACCATGGTGTTAGAGGTACAAAACCCTCGACTAGGTTGATGATGATCTCACCTATCATACTAGTGTGTGAGGTACTAACCACTCAACTAGGTTACCTGGATCAGGCATGGTCTAATGCAACACTTTATATATAGTATATCATATGCACAAGCTCTTTTCATTATCATATAGTCATTCATATCATATCTCATGCTTTGATCTTCAGTTCTTCAAGAAACCACATCCATATATTTTATCAAACACTTTGAGAGTATGTAGTGCTAGTGTAAAACTATGCAATTCAAGAGTGAAATCATGCTAGTAAATTCAATGTAAAAGCTTCAATTGATACATGGTAACACCCTCAAACAATAAACATCAAAACCTTTCACCAATCCTTTCAATAGATCTTAGATTCATATCTCAAAATATGGTAAAATAGTCATAATTTCATATGCTCAAACATAATGTGTAGTGATTTTCATAATAATCAATACCCATGAATAAATAACCTTTAAATCATGCAATTTGTATGAAAATAAAGTTTGGGCATCATAGGTGAAAGAAAACCACATACCTTAGCTTGGAGATGAACTTTGTGAAGATTGGAGGTTGAGACTTGAAGCTTGAAGAAGAACCTTGAAGGAAATCCTTAGACCCATAAAAGCTTTTGAGACTTGAATTTAGGAGTGAAAATATGGCTAAGTGTTTGAGTTAGTATTGGGGAATATTTAGGATGATATGAGGGTGAAATATGGCTAAGTATAGGTCTTTTAACTTTTGGGAATACTTAGGCCCAAGACCCAAAAGTCTTGGACCGAGATTGGAAAATTGGACAAAAAAATACATAGGATTACGCCTTTGGCGCATCGTGCCATGGGCGCGGATCATCTTTGGAAATCGTATTTTTGTGATTTTCAAATTTTGCTATGGTTGCTCTTAAGTTAGGGTTAGACCGTTATTCCTCTAATTTTGACCCACTGAATTAGAATATGAAATTAGATTACTGATATCTCGCACCGATTTTGAGATATATGGAAATTATGATTCTTGGCATTTTCGAGGCACATTTTTGAGCACTTTTTGGGGTTGTTTCAACTTAATAGGGTCACCATAAAGAATAAGTATCCTCTACCAAGGATTGATGATTGGTTTGTCTAACATCAAAGGGCTAGTCACTTCTCTAAGATTGATCTTCGGTCTAGTATCATCTAGTGAAGGTGACGGAGTGTGATATTCCTAAGATGGCCTTTTGGACTAGGTATTAGCATTATGCATTTGTGGTTATGTCTTTCGAATTGGCCAATGCACTGACTATCTTCATAGATCTTATGATTAGGGTATTTAAACCCTACCTTGATTTGTATGTTGTGGTTTTCATTGATGATATCTTGATCTATTCTCATAGTGAGGAGGAGCATGTGGTTCATTTGAGGGTAGTGTGGCAAAAATTGAGGGAAGAGAAGTTGTATGCTATGTATGAGAAGTGTGAATTTTGGTTGAAGGATGTTGCCTTTCAAGGTCGTGTGGAGTCAAGGGATGGTATTAAGGTGGATGTTAAGAAGACAAAAGTGATTAGAAATTGGCCTAGACCTTTGATTCCATCAGACATTGGAGGCTTTTTGGGCTGAGCAGGTTACTATCGGAGGTTTGTGAATGTGTTCTCTTCTATTGCATCTTCCATGACTAAGTTGACTTAAAAGAATGCTAAGTTTGTATGGACCGATGAGTGTGAAAAGAGTTTTAAAACCTTGAAGAATAAGTTTGTCTCCGCTCCTATCTTATCTTTATTGAAAGGGTTGGAAGATTTTATTGGGTATTGTGATGCCTCTTGGATTGGTTTGGGTTGTGTTTTAATACAAAATGGTAAGGTGATAGCCTATGCTTTTGGGCAACTGAAAGTACATGAAAAGAACTATCCTACTCAAGATCTTGAATTGGCCGCCGTGGTATTTTCTTTGAAAATTTGATGTCATTATTTATATGGGGGTGCATGTAGATGTGTTTACCAATCATAAGATTCTCTAATATGTGTTCACTCAAAAAGTTCTCTACTTGAGACAACAAAGGTGGTTACATCATTACCATTCATAAGAGTCTCCAATATGTGTTCACTCAAAAAGATCTTAACTTGAGGTAAAGACGGTTGTTGGAACTTCTTCAGTATGATATGAGTGTGCATTATCATCCTGGTAAGGCTAATATTGTGGCGGATGCTTTGAGTAGGGTGTCTATGGGTGGCCTTGCTCATGTTGATGATGGGGGCAAAGAGGTGGCTAGAGAGGTCCATCAGTTGGCAAGAATGGGGGTTAGGTTGGAAGAGGTTGATAATGGGGATACTGTGGCTGTTAATAGTTCAAAATCTTCCTTGGTTGATGATGTAAAAGCATAGCAAGATCTTGACTCCTCCTTGTTAGAATTGAAGGTCTTGGTGAGAGAGGGCAAGGTAGAGGTCTTCTCCCAAGGGGGAGATGATGCCCTTAGGTACTAAGGTAGGTTGTCTATGCCTAGTATTGATGGCTTGAAAGAGAAGATTCTTAATAAGGCTCATAATTCTTCCTATTCTATTCACCCCAGTTCTACCAAGATGTATAGAGATTTGCGGGATGTCATTTGGTGGGGAGGTATGAAGAAAGACATTGCCAAATTTATATCTAATTGTCATAGTTGCCCAACGGTCAAAGCCGAACACCAAAGGTTAGATGGCTTAACCCAAGAAATAGAGATTCCTACTTGGAAGTGGGAGGAAATTAACATGAATTTTGTGGTTGGGTTGCCTAAGACTAGAAAGCGTTTTGATTCTATTTGGGTTGTGGTTGATAGAATGACAAAGTTGGCTCATTTTCTACTGATCAAGACTACTTATGGGACCGAATATTATGCTAAATTGTACATTCATGAGATGGTTAGATTGTATGAGGTCATATAGGATCGTGGTGCTGAATTCACTTCTCATTCTTAGAGGTCCTTCTAAAGAGGTTTTCCTATGAAGGTTAAACTTAGTACGGCCTTTCCCCATCAAGTGGATGGCCAAGTCGAGAGAACTATCCAAACTATTGAATATATGCTTAGAGCTTGTATTTTGGAGTTTAAGGGTAGTTAGGATAATCATCTTCTATTGATTGAGTTTGCTTATAATAATTGCTGTCATTCTAGCATTGGTCTGGCTCCTTTTGAGGGTCTCTATGCTAGGCATTATATATCACTGGTTGGGTGGTTTAAAGTGAGAGAAATGACTTTGTTGGTGATGTACTGTCAAAATACAACACATTTGATAACTAAAACAAGGGATTTTGTGAGTTCTTAATGTGACATTTTATGGGTTTTATGTGTTTTTGTGTTGTTCTTGTATAAATGTTAGGTTGACATGATTTTTAAGAAAAGTTACAGATTTTGCTGAAGCTTAGGACATACGAGCACACCTATAAGTCGTAGCCCAAGCTACAAGTCGTAAGGGGTGTCGTAGCAAGAATCAGAGACCAAAAATTTAGAAATTTGCTAAGTGGAGGTCACCCCTTTGAACCCATCCTACGAGTTGTATATCCCATCATGACTCATATAAGAGGACTCGTAGCAAGAACCAGAGAGCCAAAATGTTGTACCAAAACTTGAAGGCCAAGATTACGAGAAGAATATACGAGTCGTAGCTGTAGCAACGACTCATCCCTATAGGTCGTACTAGTTTAGTCCATAATGCTAAGAACCTGATACGAGACCCCAACTACGACTCATAGGTCATCCTATTAGTTGTACCTACTAGATTTATCAGCTGCCAGCTCTCTTTTCTATGTAAGTTCTAGGGTTTTTTTAAGTTAGGTTTTTAGAGAAGCGTATGACCAAGAGACATTTGACAATCATCTTTTGATACTTTTCTTAGATTTTTAGATTAGTTTATTGTTTTCTCTTAGAAAACCCATTTTGGGGATTCCAAATCTGGCTTTGTACTTATTGTTGATCAATCAAGCTTTTGGGTTTGCAACTTATGGTGCCTACATTCTTCATTGTTGTTGGTAAAACTCTCATTTATGTCTTATATGTGCATTTTTGTTAGTTTTGTCTTAGCCATGAATAGCTAAGCATCTACAACTTGGGGTTATGGGAACCATGGGTAGTTTACTTGAGATGACCTAAGCTTATTGCATTTCTGTGATTGGGGTTTTGCATGCATTATCTATTTCCCTTTATTATGATTGTTTTTTGGTCTGACTTGACATAACCTATATTAATTGCATTTCTATGATTGAGATTTTACATATATTGTTTATTTCCCTTCATTTTGATTGTTGTTTGGTGGTGGCTAACACCAAACCCTACCTACTATCACGATCCCGACCAAGGTAGTGATAAATAGGAAAAGGAAAGTAAATGACATGATTCGATCGATGTCTTCTCGTCTAATCAACTAAACCTGACCAAGGGGAGGTTGACTGGGACAATGGGTAACTGTTAGTTGGCACGCCATGGTTGTCGACCAAGTGCCATAGTGAAATTCGACCCTCATCTTCACAAGAGGGCTAGAAAAACCTAAGTTATCATCCTGCATATGACTTTTCAATCGTAGTTATGTTACCTAGGGTAATCGATTCAACAAACTATGGGGAACACAATTCCCAAGTTTCCCATAATATTGAGTGTTTGCATAGTAGTATAATCGTAATTTACTTTTTGTTTTTTGAATCACCAACCCCCCCCCCATTTAGAGATTTTAGTAATTGATGCTTCAAATGGTTAGTAGTGAAATCTTGTAGTTAAGCCCCCGTATTCCTTCTGGGTTTGACCCTAATCTGTGGTTATGTTGATTGTTGACAGCGACCACTTTCTTATTGGAGCGTGAACATTAGGATGTCAAAAATTATGGTGCTATTGTCGGGGAATATGGCTAGGTTTTGATTTGATTTCACTAATAGTTAATTCTAGTGTTGATTTCCAAAATATCCTGTATTTTACTATTTCTTTTTGTTTTTGTTAGTTGATTTTATGTGCAGGTTAGCCTGAACAAAAGTTCTACATTGTGAACAACTTGTTGGAAACTTTGCAGAGGTGCACCCTATTTTATGGGCAAAAGTCAAAAGATCCCCAAATCTACCTACAGAATTTCACTCAAACATTGAGGGGGGTCCTTGGGTTAAGCAAGCTTGGGAGGCCATGGTTCTTCAGGTTTTCCCCATGACTCTCTGGATGAAGCTTCAGAATGGTGGTCAGTTCTCCTACACGATGTGTTCTCCAACTGGGAGGAAAAATAGAGGGTCTTCCTCATGAACTTCTATAAGGAGTCCAATAAGCAAAAGTTATAGAACAACAACTATAATTTCAAAAGAGTACTAGAAGAACCTTTGGTAGTGGCTTAGGATAGGTACAAGCAATGCTTCATAGCAAATCATAACCATGGTTTGACTGATGATGAATTGGCGGCTAGCTTCTACCGAGCACTAACTTCCGAGCAATAAGGGTAGGCTGATGCGTTATTTGAAGGAGACTGTTGGGGGTTCATAAGACGACCATTTAATGAGGTCACTGAGAGTATGGAGAAGTTATTTGTGATTTCGCAAGTCTACCAACCCTTTCAACGGCAAGCCAGACCAACCACGAGTATATCTACGGGAGCCTCGAGTAAACCTAGAAGCAAAAATATTGCACATTGGCTGAGGTTCCCATACCAATATTGCATCAACGATAAATTGACCTGGATTAAGCATATGCTTGAATAAGTCCTGATAAAGGTGAATGAGCAAGATGACATTGTCTGGGAGATAAAGGTTGATATCCTTAAGTGTAACTACAAAGTGGAACAACAAACTATATTAATACAAAGTCTTGGTGATAAGATGGAGCAACTGGCTGAGCAATTAGATGTAGTTCAGGATGAACAAAGAAAGAATAGAAGGAGCAGCGATAGAACTCATGGAGAAATTTGATTATCTGTGATGGGATAGTTGAGCCACCACATTAAATAAGGCTCTTCTTGGGAGGTAACCCAATTATCTTTTGTGTTTAGATTTATCTTGAGACATTTTAATTTGTGTAGCCTATTTAGTGGTAGTTAGTATTTCGTGAGACTGCTAAGACTTCGAGCCAATTGTGTCAACTTACATTATAGTGGGTCTTAAGTATTTGGGTGCAAGAACAAAATAGGAACTGAAGAGTGGAGAAACTCGTGCTTAAAACAACATATACGAGCAAGGATATGAGTCGTATTCACAACCATGTCTCATAATCATATTTGTAGAATAAAATAGTAAGTCTCATAAGTAAGCACATGTACTATGAGCCAACCTTACAATTCGTGGGGTCCTCTACGAGTCATAAGTGGGATTCGTAACACCCATGTATGAAATCAAAGAAAATTCCTAATTATTAGGTTTTCTATGAGCCCAGGACCTACCAGTTGTATGATGCCCTATAACTCCTAGTCGAGGTCTCGTAGAACCGATTTGCAGAATCTTAAAAGGTGAACCATTTGAATATTAGGAGACTAGCATTTTTTGGCTCACATATCTCTTCATGAATTATTTTATTTCAGGTTCATTTCACTTTATAACTCACCCTATCATCCCCTTTCACTATTTCATTCATCACCTTAATTATTTACCCACTAACATTCCCCAACAAGTGAATTTTGCACCAAAACTTAGCCTATTTTTTCTTCTTCTCATTATTCATTTATCTATCTAGTAAGTTCTTATGGTTAATTTTGGTTTATCTCTGAAATAGTCTTGTCTTATGTATGTTTGAAGGAATGTCTTATGATCATTATTAGCAAAACAATGTGATAGTAATTGTGAAAGTAGGAAAACCATATTGCATAACTGTCTATGTTTCTATAACGAGTCAAATCTTAAATTCTACCTTTGTTGGGTGACCTTGATATCTGGTATTATGGCCATATGCTTTGTTGGGTATGTTATGGGTCATTATCTTGTGGAAATTATTTGGGGTTGAAATTGTTAGGTTAGGGGTGTTACAATTCTTTTATGGTAATGTACTCATGTGTATGCCCTTTAATGTATGTGGATGTTTTTACTATTAGAAGTGCTTTGATCAGATAAGGGAAAATTTTTGCCTTGTCTTGAGATGATTGGTAATAAAGGTGTTTAGGTTTAATGTTGTGTCACCCATGCATATGTTTCTGTAACTCCTGAGGCATTCTGGTTAATTGTTGGTCTTTGTGGAAGGCTTGGAGGCACCGTGGGTGCTCTCTATTTTTCGCTACAAAGACCCACTATGAGTCTTAGTAGCCCTTTGTAGTAGGCAATAGTCACCTAAGATGCCTTAATATTTTCCATATGAGACTCACCTATGACATGTAGCACTTGTTACGAGTCATAGTGGTTATTTCGTGGCCTTGATCTGAACTCTCAAAATGTCTCTGAAATGAGATATAGGATCTGCTGCATCTCATAGCTAATTCCAAAATGCATTTCCCTTTGACATCGTAGTATTATGAGGCTACCATACGACTCATAGGTCACCTTATGAATTGTAGTGAGTCATACCTATGTCTCATAGCTAATTTTAGAATGCATTTCCCATAGACACTATAGTATTACGAGGCTACCATACAACTCTTAGGTCACCCTACGAGTTGTACCTCCACTTCATATCTGCAACCCTGCACCTGGTTCAGTCATTTTACTTAAGAAATTTTATTGTTTGATATTTGATTCTTTTATGTGTATCTTATTGGTATAAGACATCTTGGGACTCATACTTTGGCTTGTGATGATTTTGTAGAAACAATGTCTCAAAGAGGACGAAGAGTCGTTGCCCCAACCTTAGGACACCAACTAAGAGATAAAACATCTGATGAAGATCAATCCGTTAAGGATATGAACGTGCAGCCTAACCCTGAAGCCAATGTGCCCTTGAACAGATCACAAATAAGGGTTCTAATGGAAGTAGTTAGCCCCTCCAAGTCTGAAGAGGAGGGTGACGATGAAGGGTCAGATGATGAGGCCTCACTTTCTGAGTCTATTTTCCTTGAGGTATCTCAAGCTCAGCATGAGGATACTGCTCCTCGTAGCCAGTCGATTCTGCTTACACTGTCACCTCCACAGACTCCCAAAACACGAGATGGTGTGTCCCAAGGATAGAAAAGATTTACGAAAAGGGACTAGAGCTGAAAAGCCATGGGAGGCCAGAGAGGAGATTCCACGAGGAAGCTAGGCTGAAAGATTCATGACTAAGTAGTGTACCAGGGTTAGAGGTTGAAATTGAGCGGTATAGACTTGGTTGGTTTTCATAGGTGCTGGAGAAGTATGCTCCGTATGTGGTTAGGAACTTTTATGCCTCCTACTATGCTGCTATACAAAGAGATCTGCCAGGGCTCAAGAAGCCCATTGAGCAACCATAACTGACTGAAGTCCTAGTTAGAGAGGAGGTTGTCAATATCTCAGAAGAAACCATTCAGAGAGTGCAATTCAGGCAAAATTATAGAGTGCTATATTCCACTACGGAGTATGATCATAGGATTGCAAAGATGAGAAAGGCAGTGAATCAGAAGGACGCCGAGCTGAGAATAGAACTCCTAAGGTGGATACCAAGTCAAGTTGGTAAGGAAGGTGTTGAGGCACCATGGGTTACGAACCACACAGACCATGTTTTGAAGGCCCATATCATATTTAAGGAAAAATTTTGGTGGTCCATTATTCGTTGGCGCATCAGACCCACTTTCATGGATAATATGATCACATTGAAGAGAGTTGTGTTATTGGCTAGCATTTTGGTGGGGTACAAAATTGACTGGGCTCAGGTTATGACAGAGCAGATACATGAGTCAATAGTATGCACTCAGCAGGCCTTGCCATTTCCCATTCTGGTACACAAGGTATTCAAGGTGGTAGGGGTGTCAGTCTCTCTCCACTTGGACCCTCATGTAGAGGTGGTGCATATGATGGATCTCAGTATAATCTAGGCAAATGAGAACCTTATAGCCCTACATATAGCAATTCCTCCTCGAATCCCAAAGCCATTTCCAGTAGAACCCCAGACTTAGGGATCAACTCCAGCTACTACAAAACCCATGGCAGTTATAGAGATTGAACCCACACCTTCCTCCAGTTCTCCAGTACCAGCAGCAGCTGCATTCTAGGTTTATTCACTTATTTTTGTTGTTGCTTTTCAGGCATTATTATGCAGGGTGGCTACGACGAAGTCCAGACTTCAAGCTATATCTACATGGGTAAGACCTTGGGCTGACCAGATAATACAGGACTCGAAAGAAAAGATAAGGGTATTCACCTTGCATTGATAGATGAGATAGTTAGAATAGTGGATGCCTGAATTGATGCTTTTGAGGCAAGAGTCCAGCAGAGACTTGAGAGAGCTAGGCCTGCTGACATGAGCGTTGTTACTTAAGAGTTGGCCAAGTTTCTATTACAGATGATGGCAGCACCAGTTGCAATCTCTGAGGAGGCATCGACGGGTGATGAAGCATTTGATTAGCTAGGTGACCGCCTGCGTGACCTTGGGAAGAGACCCCTTGAGCAGGTTGACCCAGAGCAAACCCAAAAAAGGCCAAGACTGGAAGAAGAGCTCATACTAGAGGAGATGGTGTAGGATTCGCTACAGATGGCTATTATTCAGAGAGATCAAGAGCAACACACCCCATTTGGAGTAGCTTAGGTGTAATTGGGGCCCAAATTTCAGAGTAGGAGGATGGGACAAAAGGCCCTACTGACCAGCTAGAGAATGGTGCTTGATGCACCATGATGTTTGACCCATTTTCCCAATTCTTACATTTTCTTTATGGATATTTTGTCCAGCTGTTAGATAATTTTTATCTTTATGTTGGTTATGGATGTTTGTTTTGGTTAATGTTCTGTTACTTTGGTTTTGGATACTAGTTTTTAAATATTCTTTTTTGATGTGTATATATCTATGTTATGTCTTATTTTCATATTTTACGTGTTTTTACTTTGAGGGCAAAGTATCCTATTTTGGTGGGCAGTGGGAAGTTATAGATTAAGGTGAAGTCTGAGTAGCCTCGAGTCCATAACTTACCCTATTTTTTATCCCAAGGTTTTCTTGCCATAATTCCTTTTCCTTGTGGATGTTTAGTTTTCTATTGAACCGACATGTTTAGGTAGTGTAGATAATGTGTAAATTCATAGTAGTATTATCTATTAGCGTATATATAATTTTTAGATGTGTTTTAAAGTTTTGATGAAAAAAATTGGGTATCCTCAAAATTTTTGAGGTTGTGGTTGTTGATGTGTTCATACACTTTTGAGAATCAAGCAATATTTGTTCTGATATAGGGAAGGTAAGTTGAGATTAAAAGCATGACCTGTCAGTCTATACTTGATTATAGATGCAATTGCCATGTGTGTTGTGAGTTTATTTTGCTGCATTTTGATATTCTGTCAAAATTCAACACATTTGGTGCCTAAAACAAGGGATTTTAGGAGTTCTTGAAGTGACTTTTTAGTGTTTTGAAGTGTTTTTGTGTTAATCTTGCAGAAAAGTTAGGTTGGCATGATTTTGAAGAAAATTTGCAGATTTTGCTGAAGCATAGGCCATATGAGCCTACCTATGAGTGGTAGCTCACTGTATGAGTCATAGGTTGTGTCGTGGAAAGAATCAGAGACCAAAAATTAGAAATCTGCCAAGCAAAGGTCACCCTTACGAGCTAGCCTATGAGTTGTAAGACATACTATGACTCATATAAGTAGACTCATAGCAAGAATCAGAGAGCCAAAATGTTGGACCAAAAACTAAAGACCAAGCCTACGAGACAAATATACGAGTCATAGCCCAAGCAATGACTTATTACTATGGGTCATACCAGTTTAGTCCAAGATGTCAAGAGCCTAATATGAGACCCCGACTATGACTCATAGGTCATCCTACGAGTTGTAATTGCGAGACTTATCAGCTGCAATTGTCTTTTCTGTGTAAATTCTAGGGTTATTTTGTAAATACTATATATATCTTAATTTAGGTTTTTGAGAAGGAGCTCGACCAGTAGACATTTCACAATTATGTTTTGAAGCTTTTCTTAGGTTTTTAGGGTAGATTATTGTTTTCTTTTGGAAAACCCATTTTGGGGATTGCAAATCTTGCGTTATACTCATTGTTGATCAATCAAGCTTTTGGGTTTGCAACTTATGGTGCCTATCTCCTTCATTTTTGTTGGTGAAACTCTCAACTATGTCTATTTTCTTAGAAAACCCATTTTGGGGATTGCAAATCTTGCCTTGTACTCGTTGTTGATCAATCAAAATTGTGGATTTGCAACTTGTGGTGCCTATCTCCTTCATTGTTATTGGTGAAACTCTCAACTATGTCTATTTTATGCATTCTTGTGTGTTTTTCTTTAGCCATGAGTAGCTAAGCACCCACAACTTGGGGTTGTGGGAGCCATGGATAGTTAACTTGAAATAACATAGTTTTCTTGCATTTCTATGATTGGGGTTTTGCATGTATTATCTATTTTCCTTCATGTTTATTGTTATTTGGTGGTGGCAAACACCAAACCCTGGCTACTATCACGATCCCGACCAAGTTAGTGTATGCATGTAATAATTATCTTTATTTTGCATGTTTTCTAGTGGTGTCCAACATTAGAATTAGCCTAGTGTTATGATTAGACCAAGGTAGTAATTAATAGGAAAGGGAAGTAGATGACATAATTTGATTGATGTGTTCTCATCTAATCAACCAAGCCTGACCAAGGGGAAGTTGACTGGGACTATTGCTAACAGTTAGTTGGCACGCCATGGTGGCCGACCAAGCACCATGGTGAAATTCGACCTTCACCTTCACAAGAGGGCTAGAAGAACCTAAGTTACCGTCCTACATATGACTCAACAATTATAGTTATGTATCTAGGGTAATCAAGTCAACTAACTATAGGAAATGCAATTCCCAAGTTTTTTCCAAAATTGAGTGTTTCCTTGCATTATAGTTAGTGTTTATTTTAGTTTGTTTTTGAATCACAAAAACCCCCCATTTAGAGATTGTAGTCATAAATACTAGAAATGATTAATAGTGAAGTCTTGTAGTCAAGCCCTGTATTCCCTGTGGATTCGACCCTAATCTCATTTAGGTTAATTACTGATAGCGAACACTTTCATATTGGAGCAGGACCATCATAAAAAAATTTGGCGTTGTTGCTGGGGAATACGACTAGGTTTTGATTTGATTTCACTATTAGTTAATTCTAGTGTTAATTTTTAGAGTCTACTATATTTTACTTTTTCTGTTTGTTTTTGTTAGTTTATTTTAGGCGTAGGTTGGTTGGCACTATGACTAAGCAAATGTACTACATTGCAAATGACTTGTTGGAAACTTTTTAGGTGCTCGCCCTATTTTATGGGCAAGAGTACAAGGATCCCTAAATTTATTAACATAATTTCACTCAAACATTGGGGGGGGTCCATGGGACAAGACATCCTGCTTGGGAGGCAATGGCTCTTCAGGTTTTCCCTATGACTCTCCAGAGTGAAGCTGCAGAATGGTGGTCAATTCTCCCACCCGGTGTTTGCTCTAACTGGGGGGAAGTACAGAGAATCTTCCTTATGAACTTCTGTAGAGAGTCCAACAGGCAAAAGCTACAGAACGAGATCTATAATTTCAAAAGATTGCTAGGAGAACCTTTGGTAGTGGTCTAGGAAAGATACAAACAGTGCTTGGTAGTGAATCAGAACCATGGTCTAATTGATGATAAGTTGGCAGCTAGCTTCTACCGAGCATTACCCTCTGAACAACAAGGGCAAGCTGACGCATTGTTTCACTGAGAGCATGGAAAAGCTATCTGCAGTTGCCCAAGTCTACCAACCCCTTCAAGGGCAAGTCAGCCCAACTAGTAGTGCATCTATAGGAGCCTCTAGTAAAACCTAAAGCAAAAATATTGCACATTGAATGAGGTTAACTCACCAACATTGTATTACTGATAAGCTAACCCGGATTGAACATATGCTTAAACAAGTCCTGACAAAGGTGAATGAGTAAAATGACATTGTTAGGGAGATAAAGTTTGATGTCCTCAAATGTAATTATAAAAGTGTAACAACAAACTATATCTATGCAAAGTCTAGGTGATAGGATTGAGTAGCTCGCTGAGCAACAAGATGCACTACAGGATGAACAAAGGAAAAGTAGAAGAATCAGTGATGGAGCCACTGAGGAAGCCTGAGTACTCATAAATGACTGAGTCAAGCCACGACGTTAAACAAAGTGCTTCTCGGGAAGCAACCCAAGTATCTTTTGTGTGTTGCTTTATTTTGAGACATTTTATCGTATTTTAATTGTTGATTGGTGAGTTAATAGTGTGTTGTGATTGTTGAGACTATGAACTAGTTGTATCAACTGGCATTTTGGTGTATTTTAGGTAATAGGTTGTAGGAACAAACCAAGTACTGAAGAATGGATAAATTAAGTTTGGATGTAGCTATACGAGTAGACCTATGAGTCATAGTGAATGTTACAACTCATAGTCATGCCTCATAGAGGGAAACAGTGAGTACCAGAAGCTAGCATATACACCACGAGCCAACCTTACGATTTGTAGGGTCCCCTATAAGTCGTAAGTAGGGTTTGTAGTATTCAGGTATAAAATCAAAATTTTCCTAAGTGTTGGGTCTACTAGTAAATCGAGACCTACGAGTCGTATGTCATCATATGCCTCTTAGTCAGGGTCTCATAAGACCAAGTTACAAAATTTCAAAGGGCAAGCCGTTGTGAATTTTAGGAGACCAACGTCTCTTGGTGCTTCATGTCCCTTCATGAAGCATCCACTTTAAATTTATAACTCCCCCCATAATTCCCTTTTGCTTATTCATGCATTCTTACATTTTTCACACACTAAAATTCCCCATCAAGTGAATTGAGGACTAAAGTACTCTTCCAATTTTTATCCTCATAGTTTATTCACTCCTTCATCTGGAAGTTCTCGCTATTAATTTTGGTTTATCTATGAAAATTCCTTGTTTTATAGATGATTGAATGAAGGCCTAAAGATCATAACTAGTATAATCATGAAAAAATGCCTATGATAGTTAGGAGAATGTGATATACAATTATTGATGTCTTTGTAAATGGTCAAGTCTTAAATCTTGTCCTTGTTTAGTGAATTTGATATCCAATGTTATGACCATGTGCATGTGTTGCTTATTTTATAGATCAAAAATGAACCTTGTGTGGGACTAAAATTATTGGTTTAAGGGGTGGTGTAGTTTTATTGTTAGTGTTCATTGATACTAATTATGTTAGAAGAATTTTGAACTCTGAAAGAGGAATTTATGCTTTGTTTTGATACGATTAGTAATGATGAGTACTTATGGTTTACTGCTATATTACCTATGCTTTTGTGGTTACAACCTTTAATGCCTTCTTGGTTTGTTATTGGTTTTTATGAAAAGGTTAGCGGCACCCACAGGCTCTCTATTTTCTTTTACGAGGACCCACTATGAGTCATAGGTCTCTCTATGAGTCGTGATGGTCCTTCGTAGAAGGCAACAGTTACCCATGGTGCCTTAACCTTTTCATGTGAAATTTGCCTATGACTCGTAGCACCTGTTACGAGTTATAATGATGGTCTTGTGATCCTTATCTGAATTCTCAAAATATCTCTGGAATGAGATACGAGCGAAGACTATGACTCGTAGGTAACCCTACGAGTCGTCCCTACACCTAGTTTCTGTAGCCCTGGACCTAGTTTAGTCTCTTTACTTAAGATATTTTATAGTTACTTGCTTGATGGTTTTATCAATTATTGTGCTGATACAAAAAATCAGGCTGCTCAGGCTTTTGTCTATAATGGTTTTACAGAGAAAATGTCTCCAAGAGGGCGAAGCGTTTTTGCCCCATCCTCCAGACACCAACTAGGGTATGATATATATATAAGGATGTGCAATCCATTGAAGAAATGAATGTGTAACCTGACCCTGAGGCTAACGTGCCCTTGACAGGATCACAATAAACCAGAGTACCGAGGGAAATGAATTGCTCCTCCTAGTCTGATGAGGAAGATGAAGAAGATAGGTCAGATGATGATGACTCCATTTATGACTCTGGTTCTCTTAAAATGTCTCAAAATTACCCTGAAGAGACCACTCCTCCACAGCCAGTTGATTCTGCTTACACCATTAGCTCTACCGATCCGCAAAACACAAGATAGTGTGATCTTGGAATGAAAGAGATCTATGCTAAGGGATTGGAACATAAGAGTCAAGGGAGGCCGATGCAGAGATTTCACAAGGAGGCAAGGTTGAAAGACTCAGGGTTGAAAGGCGTGCCAGGTTTAGAAACTGAGATTGACCACCATGGATTAGGATGGTTATCAAAAGTGCTGGAGAAGTACGCTCCTTACTTGGTTTGGGAATTCTATGCTTCTTATTATGCTACTGTATATGGCAATCTTTTAAGGCTCATGAAGGCATTGATGCACCACGATTGAGTGAAGTCATGGTCAAGGGTGAGATAGTCGATATCTCAGCAAAGACTATTTGAAGGGTCAATTCAAACTGAATTATATAGCCCCACACTACATAGCAGAATATGACCATAGGATGACAGACATGAGAAAAGCAGTTAATCAGAATTATGCTGGGCTGGAAACAGAATTATTAAGGTGGATAGCAAGCCAAATTTGCGAGGAAGGTGTTGAGCCAATATGGGTTACAGACCATGCTAAGCATTTTCTGAAGTCCCATATCTCATTTAGGGCATAGTTTTGGTGGTCTATTATACTGATGTGCATCAGACCCACATTCATGGATAATATGATCACATTAGAGAGGGTCGTGTTGTTAATGACCATCTTAGCAGGGTATGAAATTGATTAAGCTTGCATTTTTGGCAGAACAGATCCACGAGTCAACAGTCTGCACTCATCAAGCATTGCCATTCCCCATTCTGATTCATAGATTATGGAAGGAAGCAGGTGTAATGGTTTCTCTTCACTTGGACTTTCATGTAGAGGCTTTGCGTACGGTGGATCCCAGCCTAATCAAGGCTGATGAAAACCCAATCGCCCTACAAAAAGCTATCCCACCTCTTATGCAAGAGTCATTCCCGGTAGAGCCTCAGATACCAAGTTTACCTCCAGCTACTACTAGCACTACTCCAACTACTATAGAGCCCACACCTGTGGCTGAAATCGAGTCTACACCATCCTCTAGCACACCAGCACCAGCAACACCTTTTTTACAAGTTGACCCTCTTTTCTTTGTTGTTGTATTTCAGGCTTTATTGCATAGGGTGACTATAGTAGAGGGTAGGCTACGTGAGCTATCAGTGCAGGTCTGGCCATTGATTAATCAAACTGTTCGGGACTTCGAGGAAAGGATGAAGGCATATACTCGAGATTTGGTTGATAAGAGAGTTTGAACAGTAGACACTAGGGTCGATGCATTTGAGGCGAGAGTTCACAAGAGGCTTGAGGAGCTAGACTTGTCGATGCGAGCGTTGTTACTGAGGAGTTTGCCAAATTCAAGGTCAACTTATTACAGATGTTGGAAGCCCCTGTTCTAGCCTTGGAGGGACCACCGGTAGGGGATGAGGCATTTGATTGGCTTAGTGACTATTCGAACACCCAAGAAAAGAGGCTCCTCGAGCACGTTAACCTAGAGTCAACCCCAAAGAAGCCGAGACAGGAGGAGGAGCTCATACCTGAGGAGGTGGTGCAGGAGTCGCTTTTGTTGGCAGCTATTCAGAGAGAGAGAGAGCACAACATACCCTACCTAGAGAGGGTACTTCCGCACTGTAGCAGAGGAGGAGAGACAACCCCAAGACTCCATAGACCAGCCTTAAACCAGTGCTTGATGCACCTTGATGTTTAACTTTTTTTGACCCCAATGCTCATTTTATTATGTTGGATACTTTATTTTCTTTTCAGACAATCTTTTCATTATGTTGGTTTTTGGTTGTGTTTAAATATGTTTATGTTAGATGTTATTTTAAATTCTACTTTGAATATTTATTTTGGCTTTTAATGGATGCATGTATATATTTCTATGATATTGTGTTTGGTTTTTGTTCTTGTCTTTACTTTGAGGACAAAGTATCATCTTTTGGTGAGGTGGTGGAAGTTATGGGTTAAGGTGAAGTCTGAGTAGCCTCAAGTTCATAACTTCACCTATTTTTGATCCCAAGGTCTTCTTGTCGTCTTTCTTTTTCCTTGTAGATGTTTAATTTGCTGTTGAACCGGCATATTTAGATAGGGAAGCGTTACCTGTTAGTCTAAATTTAATTGTGGATGCAATTGTCATATGTGTTGTGAGCTTATTTTGCTGCATTCATGCATCTTGTATAGACCTAAAACTTGCCGTGATTTAATGAAATACCTTGATATTGGCTCTGGTCTATCCTTGAACATGTGAACTTTATTTGAGGTCAAAGGCCTAAGTTGAGGGTGGCTGCAGTTGGTGGCCCTGGTTTGAGGCATAGATATTATGTACTTCACCTGAGGCTAAAATCCTAAGTTAAGGGTGGCCCTTGTTGTGGTAAAGTAATAATTATAAGGTAGTTGGTTAGGAAATCAAGAAAGAAATGAAAAAGGAAATCAAGAAAGAAATGAAAAAGCATGAACCGAGTGAAGAAAAAGAAGAAAAGTGTCTTAGATTGAGAAAAAATAGCAAAAAATGAGTTTGAAATCAAGCACAACTGAAAAAGAGAAAGAAAGCACTCGACAAAAGTTCAAAATAGGAGAATAAGTGTGGGTTGATTTAAAAAGGTTGGATTATGAAAGCAAAAAGGTTGGTAAACATGGTTCAAGGATAGCTTTAGTCACTATTTTCCAAAAATACCTTACCAAAGCACCTTGAATCTATGTTACAAGCCTATAAGTCCTAAAGAGATCCAACTGCATTTTATCACCAAGCTAGAAAATGAGTATAGAGGCAAGCATATGGTGTTAGTCGTATGCTTGAATTTCAATTGTGAGAGTGAGAATACATCCTCAGTCCCTGAAATCTAAATGCTTTTAAGTGAGTATATGGGACTTCTTTCCAGTGAGGGCATTTGCACTATATGAGTAGCATATAACTATACAAGCGATTGTGGATGGTTGATTCTCCTTAGCTTATCATAGTTGGATTACCAGGTATCTCATTATTTTCTTGTTTACTTAATAATCTTACAATCCTGTTTTGAAAATAGTAGTTGGGTACCTGAATCAGAGAAGTGATACATATGCCATTAGTTTAGTTGCTATGTATTTCTCTTTGTTTGTGTAGATTGAGTTATCGCTTGAGGACAAGCAACAATTCTAAGTTGAGAGTATTGATGTGCTATCAAAATACATCATATTTAGTGCCTGAAACAAGGGTTTCAGTGAGTTCTTTAAGCGAATTTTTAGGGTTTTGATGTGTTTTTGTGTTAATCTTGTAGAAAAGTTAGGTTGGCATGATTTTGAAGAAAAGTTGTAGATTTTGCTGAAGCATAGGCCATATGAGCCCACATACGACTCATAGCTAACTCTACGAGTCATAGGTTGTGTCATAGTAAGAATCAAAAATCTGCCATGTAAAGGTCACCCCTACGAGCCTAGCCTATAAGTTGTAAGACACACTATGACTTATATAGATGGACTCATAGCAAGAATCAGAGAGCCAAAGTGTTGGACCAAAAACTGAAGACCAAGCCTATAGGACAAATATGCGAATCGTAGCCCAAGCAATGACTATAACCTATGGGTCATACCAGTTTAGTCCAAGATGCCAAGAACCTGATATGAGACCTCGACTATGACTCATAGGTCATCCTACGAGTTGTAGCTGTGACACTTATCAGCTGCCAACTGTCTTTTCTATGTAAATTCTAATGTTATTTCGTAAATACTATATATAGCTTAAGTTAGGTTTTTGAGAAGGAGATTGATCGGTAGATATTTCATAATTATATTTTTGAAAATTTTTGTTGGTTTTTAGGATAGATTATTGTTCTCTCTTGGAAAATCCATTTTGGGGATTGCAAATCTTATCTTGTGCTCATTGTTGATCAATCGAGCTTGTGGGTTTGCAACTTGTGGTGCCTATCTCTTTCATTGTTATTGGTCAAACTCTCAACTATGTCTATTATATGCATTCTTATGTGTTTTCTTTAGCCATGAGTAGCTAAGCACCCAAAACTTAAGGTTGTGGGAACCATAGGTAGTTAACTTAAAATAACCTAGTTTTCTTGCATTTCTATGATTGGGATTTTACATGTATTGTCTATTTCTCTTCATCTTTATTGTTGTTTAGTGGTGGCCAAGACAAAACCCTACCTACTATCACAATCCCGACCAAGCTAGTGACAAATAGGAAAAAGAAAGTAGATGACAGAATTTGATTGATGTGTTTACGTCTAATCAACCCAACCTGACCAAGGGGAGGTTGACTGGGACTATTGGTACCCGTTAGTTGGTACACCATAGTGGCCGACCAAGCACCATGTTGAAATTCAACCTTCGATTTCAAAAGAGGGCTGGAAGAACCTAAGTTATTGTCCTATATGCGACTCACCAATTATAGTTATGTATCTAGGGTAATCAAGTCGACAAACCATAGGGAACACAATTCCTAAGTTGTTCCTAAAATTGAGTGTATAGTTAGTGTTTGTTTTTGAATCACAATAACCCCTACTTAGAGATTGTAGTCATAAATACTAGAAATGATTAGTAGTGAAGTCTTATAGTCAAGCCTTGTATTCCCTATGGATTCGACCCTAACCTCGGTTAGGTTAAATACTGATAGCGACCACTTTCTTATTGGAGTGTGACCATCATCACATTCATGCATCTGTATGGACCCAGAACTTGCCTTAGTACTCTAATATTGGTTTGGTGATGTGGTGGAGATGGAAAAGATCTTAGGCCTTTGTTCCTGGAGGGAACCCACTTTTTAGCCTAAATGACCTACCAGATGAGCGAGTGAATCCCTTGTTCCAAACGTTTGAGCTTCTCATGTACTCATTCTTTCTTGATACCTTGCTAGTTTAACCTTGTTTGATAAAATACCTTAGTATTTGCCCTGGTCTATCCTTGTACATATGAACCTTAATTGAGGCTAAAAACCTAAGTTTAGGGTGGCTAAAAGTTGTGGCCCTGGTGTGAGGAATAGATATTGCGTACTTCACCTCAGGCTAAAAGCCTAAGTTGAGGGTCGCCCTTATTGTGGTAAAGTAATAATAATGAGGTGGTTAGTTTGGAAATCAAGAAAGAAATGGAAAATCATGAACAAAGTGAAGAAAAAGAAAGAAAAGTGTCTTGAGTTTATAATGAGGTGGTTAGTTTGGAAATCAAGAAAGAAATGGAAAATCATGAACAAAGTGAAGAAAAAGAAAGAAAAGTGTCTTGAGTTTATAAAAAGTAGCAAAAATAAGTTTGAAATCGAGGTACAACTGAAAAAGAGAAAGAAAACACTTAAGAAAAGTTCAAAATAGGAGAATAAGGGTGGATTTATTAAAAAGGGGTTGGATTATTAAAGCAAAAAATGTTGGTAAACATGGTTCGAGGATAGCTTTTAGTCACTACTTGCCCAAAATACCATACCAAAGCACCCTGAACCTATGTTACAAGCCTATAAGTCCTAGAGTGATCCAACTCCACTTTATCACAAAGCTAGAGGATGAGTATAAAGGTAAGCCTATAGTGTTACTCAGTATGCATAAATTTCATTTGTGAAAGTGAGAATGTTTACTCAGTCCCTGAATTCTAAATGCTTTTTAGTAAATATGAAGGACTTTTTTCCAATGAGGGCATTCGCACACTTGAGTAGTATATGACTATACCAGTGAGTATGTATGGTTGATGCTCTTTAGCTTGTCATAGTTGGATTGCCAGGTATCTCATTATGTTCTTATTCTTCTTAATAACTTTGCAATCTTGTTTTGAAAATCGCAGTTGGGTACCTAGATCAAAGAAGTTGTTGTATATGTCATTAGTATAGCTGCTATGTAATTTTCTGTGAAATGGACTTGATTCATCTGGTCTATCATATATCCATGTTGAGGAAATGTGTGGGTGACCCAAATGTTATTGTCCCATTAGATGTTGTTGGTATTGTTGAATAATACTTCACTTATGAAGGAGTCATCACTTGAGGACAAGCAACAATTCTAAGTTGAGGGTGTTGATATGAGGTCAAAATACAACACATTTGATGCCTAAAACAAGGGATTTTGTGAGTTCTTAATGCAACTTTTTATGGGTTTTGTGTTGTTCTTCCAGAAAATTTAGGTTGGCATGATGTGAAAGAAAAATACAACAGATTTGATGCCAAAAACAAAGGATATACGAGCACACCTATAATGTACATAGCCTAAGATTTTTAAGAGCCATAAGGTGTGTCATAGCAAACAAGTCAGGTAGACAAAAAATTCAATAAAACTGATAAGTGAAGCTCAACCCTACGAGGCCATCCTACGAGTCCTATGCCCAAACCACGACTCGCAGGAGAGGACTCATACCAAGAATCAGAGACCAAAAATTCAGAAATCTGCTAAGTGAAGGTCACCCCTACGAGGCCATCCTACGAGGCCTAAGTCCCACCATAACTCGTATAAGAGGACTCGTAGCAAGAATCAGAGAACCAAAATATTAGACCAAAAAATGAAGGCCAAGACTATGAGAAGAACATATAAGTCATAAATCAAGCAACGACATGTACCTATGGGTCGTACCAGTTTAATCCAAGATGCCAAAAAGCAAATACGAGACCCAAACTATGACTCGCAGGTCATCATACCAATCATACCTGCAAGACTTATCAGCTGCCAACTATCTTCTCTGTGTAAATTCTAGGGTTATTTTGTAAATACTATATAAAGTTTAAGTTAGGGTTTTAGAGAAGAGTTCAACCAGGAGACATTCGACAATCATCTTTTAAATACTTTTCTTAGGCTTTTAGAGTAATTTATTGTTATCTACTGGAAAACCCACTTTAGGGATTACAAATCTTGCCTTGTACTCATTATAGATCAATCAAGCTTGTGGATTTGCAACTTATAGTGCCTACATTCTTCATTGTTTTTGGTAAAACTCTCATTTATGTAATGTATGTGCATTTTTGCTAGTTTTGCCTTAGCCATGAATAGCTAAGCACCCACAACCTGGTGTTCTGGGAACCATGGGTAGTTGACTTGAGATGACCTAAGTTTATTGCATTTCTGATGACTGAGATTTCACATGTATTAGCTATTTCCCTTCATTATAATTGTTGTTTGGTGCTGCCCAACACCAAACCCCGCCTACAATCACGATCCCGACAAAGGTAGTGACGAATAAAAAAAGGAAAATAGATGACAGGATCTGATCGATGTCTTCTCATCTAATCAACCAAACCTGAACAAAGGGAGGTTGACTGGGACAATTGGAACGGTTAGTTAGCACGCCATGGTTGCCAACCAAGTACAATAGTGAAATTCGACCTTCACCTTCACAAGAGGGATGGAAGAACCAAAGTTACCATCCTGCATGCGAATCTTCAATTATAGTTATGTTACCTAGGGTAATCAAGTCAACAAAACATGGGAAACACAATTCCCAAGTTGTCCCTAAAATTGACTGTTTGCCCACATAGTAGTATAGTCATAATTTTACTTTTGTTTTTTGAATCACAAAAACTCCTACCCCATTTAGAGATTTTAGATATTGATACTTGAAATGACTAGTAGGGAAATCTTGTAGTCAAGCCCTGTATTCCCTGTGGGTTCGACCCTAACCTTTGGTTAGGTTAATTGCTGACAACGACCACTTTCTTATTAGAGCATGAAAATTAGATTGTCATTATAAAATTATTGCGCCATTGCTAGGGAATATAGCTAGGTTTTTATTTGATTTCACTATTAGTTAGTTCTAGTATTGATTTTTAGAGTCTCATGGATTTTACTTTTGTTTTTATTTTTGGTGTTTGATTTTATTTGCAGGGTATACTAGGTTGTATGCATAACATAAGGAGCTAAGGCAATCCCTTAGCTCTATTCAATTTAGAGATCCATCGACTACCAAAAAGAATGGCTCAAGTGAATGAGGATATTGAGGTTGAGGATGATATGAATACGAATAAGGATATGGGTAGAGAACAGAATCCACAACAAAGGGGTAACAGGCTATAACTCAGGGACTTCAATGAAAACACTTATGGATGGAATCAATATATTGAACCCTATGGCTGTGGATGTCACTGGTACCATAGTGCTACCTCTTTTATCGGCAGATACTAAGTTCACAGTATCAAGTGGATTTCTCCAAATGCTCCAAAACCGCAGACTATTCATAGGGCTACCTTTTAAGGATCCCCACCATCATCTTCAAAGCATGGTATTTGTTAGCAAGAGTGTCATGGGGACACAAAACCTTTCTCTTGATGCTATTGGTTTAAGAGTGTTTCCATTGTCATTGATTGGCATGTAGCTATATGATTGTCCATGGTTCCTCAGGGTACTATCATAAGTTGGGCTGAGCTTTAGAGAGTATTTATTGAAAGATATATCCCAAGATCTAAGTAGTTGAAGCTCAAGGACCAAATCAACAACTTTGAGGAATTGCCAGGTGATTCTATTAGCACAACATAGGAGAGGTTTACTAAATGCTTAAGGATAGTCCCTGATCACAAGATTGTCGATGATGCCTTGGTTGAGATTTTCTATTGGGCGTTTGACGAGAATAGTCAAGCTTGCGCTCACACGATTATGGGAGGCATGTTCCTAGACAAACCTTTTTCATTGATAGCCCAAGGATAGAGGAAGTGGTCAAAATGAATAGAGCATGGCTTCAACAAGAGCAAGGTGTGATGAAACCTTGTTGTGTGGTTAACACCAAGACTGAGCAAGCAAAGGTGAACTAAGAGATCATGGAGCAACTTGCTCAACTTTGCACAAGTATGGACTTGGTTTTAAAGGAAAATCAAGCAAGTGTCAAGGCAGTCATCACCAACCTCCAAAGGCTCCTACCTATGATGATCCATTCTTTGATAAGGATGCATGTTTTGTAATCAACCAAGTGGTGAGTTTTCGGAACAACCCCCAAGGGTCCAATTCAGATTGTTGGGGGCAAGGTTCCAAGAATCAAGGTCGAAACTTCAACCATGATAGGATGTATAGAGACAACTACGGTGGATACTACGAGAGAGAGAGAGAGAGAGCCAAATGCCGACTGGGGAAGAAGAAAAAGCTACAGGAATGGTCCTTATGTGCCACCTCAAAATCATAATACCTGATCAAGCAACTCTAGGATCAAAGAGATCTTTGAAAAGTTGTTGAAGTAAGCTGATCACAAAGATGAAACTTTAAAGGGAATGAAAGTAGATATTTCAAGTATTAACCAAAAAATAGAGTCTAATTGGGTGGCGATTAAGCAACTTGAACAACAATTCGGGCAAGTGTCTTCACAATTAAACCAACACCAAAAGGGTACATTGCCAAGTAATATGGTTCAAAATCCTAAAAATAAAGGGGATTGCATAGTGGTGATGACTCAGATTGCCAAGAGCACCATAGATCCCCCTATGTCGGTAATTGTGGATGAAGTTGATGAGAAGGGTCTTAGTGGTGAAGTCATGGTTGAGGGAGAAAATCCAAAGGTTGTTGGGATGAAACAAAAAGAGGCAAGGGAGCATAAGAAATTGAAATCAATTCCCAAACCTCCTCCTCCTTTCCCTCAAAAGATTATGAAAAAGGAAAAGAAGGTAAATTCAAACACTTTCTCTCGATATTGAACCAATTCTCCATCAATAGTCCCCTTCTAGAGGCCTTAGAGAAAATGTTCAGGTATGTCAAGTACATGAAGGATTTGTCTATCAAGAAATGCACTTTGAGCCAAGTGTTCTCATAAGAACTCCAAAAATGTATTGCTATTATGACCAAATGCCTTGAGCAAAAAGAGAGGATCCTAGTGCAGTTACCATCCCTTGCACCATTGGTGATGTTGAGTTCGCAAGAGCATTGTGTGACTTAGGAGCAAGCATCAATCTAATGCCTCTTGCTATATTCAAAAAGTTTGTCCTTGCTACTCCTACCCTGATAACAATGAGGTTGTTTGTGGTAGATAGAAACATTAAAAATCCAAAGGGAATCCTTTTTGATGTGCTGGTTAAAGTTGATACATTTATCTATCTAGCAGATTTTGTGATCCTTGACTGCGAAGCTAATTTTGAGGTGTCCATAATCTTGGGGAGACCATTTTGGGCCACTATGAGAGCCCTAGTGAATATGTATATGGGTCAACTTCATGTTCGATATTATCCAATCCATGAAATACCTGAATGAGGGCAAAAGTGAGGTGTGGACCCTTGATGATAGTTGATGAAGAATGACGACTAAGTCGAGCCACAATGTTAAACAAGGAGCTTCTTGGGAGGCAACCCAAGCATTTGGCTAATTGTTTGTTTATTTAAGACTTAGGGTAGTGTAATAGTTATTTGTTTTAAATCAGAAGACAATGATGTTGTTGTAATAATTTTAAGGATTGTTGTGCTTTGAGACTTGGTTTGCAGGTAAGAATTGGAAAAACTGAAGACTTGAAAAATGGCACTTGGAGGAGCCTCTACGATTAGGACTACAAGTTGTAGTCCTCATTGCAACTCAAAGTTATACCTGGTAGAGAGAGACAGTAAGTATCAGAAGTTGGCACATGTACTATAAGCCAACCTTATAATTCATAGGGTCCCCTACGAGTCGTAAAAGCGGTTCGTAATACCCAGGTATAATTCCTATTTTTATAAGTGTTGGGTCTATTGTGAGACTAGGACTATGATTCATAGGACTGCCTATGACTCATAGTCAAGGACATGTAGCCCCGATATGCTGTTTTAACAAAGCTGACCCTGTTTCATCTAAAGGGGGTCAAAATAAAATTTGACCCCCCAAATTCATTTTACAAACCCTAAAGGCAACAGAAAACCCTCTTTCATCATCCTTATTATTTTTTCGATCAAAACTCTAGTGATCTACGTCATTTTTCAGCCAAGATTCTGGCAGGGGCATTATTTTCTATGGTTTAAAGTTTTTTTTTAATCTACAATTCATTGGTTCAATTTTTCTTCAATTTGGTATATTCCTTGGTTAATCTTACTACATTATGATGGTAAGTTATGCTATAAATGAGTGTGTATGTGTTTAACCATCAAATATCAAGCACATTTGATGATATTTTGCTATAATCTTAAAAACCTAGGGTTGGTGTGCCTTGAAAGATGTTGCAATAAATTGAATCTTGTTTGAAATTCTTTAGTACGTGGTTGTGATTGTGTAAATACTTAATCCCTTGAGTGTAGTGCCTATTTGGATCTAAGCATTGAATGATTATTATCAGAATTGGGAAATTGGTTATAGTGGGTATATTCCATAGGTGTTAATCTGTTAGACTTGATTGAAATGATTTGAAGACTTGATTGAAAAGATTTGAATTACAATTGCATTTCTATTGAGTGTCCTATTGATATCAAGTATGGGATTGGAAAGTATTTTTCTTTTGGTGTGCTTAAAGTTCTGTTAAAAGGAATTCGATTCTTAGGGATAATGGTTGTTTTGAATTTATGATGTTGTCGAGGGTTCGCTTATGTGCCAAGTATTTGTTACTTTTATTGTATGCCAAGTTTTTTGAATAGTGAGCTTGATTTATGCTTGGTGTGAGGAAAATGTTAGGCACCACGGGTGCCTTCTATTTACTGCTACGAGGCACTCCTATGACTTATGGGTTCCTTTACGAGTCATAAGTGTCCCTCGTAGCAACCATCAGTCATCTATGGTTCCTTCATGTTTCTCATACAAGACTCATATATAACTCGTAGTGCCTGCTATAACTCGTAATGAGGGTCTCATAAGCTTTTCTAAGTTATCAAAAATATTTTTGGAATTCGGTACGAGTCTACGACTATGACTCATAGGCCTTTCTATGAGTCATAATTATGGCTACTATCTGAGATTAGAAAGCATTTTTAAAGGCATACTGGTTCTACGAGGCAAGTATATGACTTGTATGTCATCCTATGAGTTGTAACTTCACTCGTATCTGTAAACTTGCAGTTGTATCAGTGAATATTTATTTTTGATTTGTTTTTGTTTCTTGTTCTTTATTATGTGTTTTAATGGATCAAACATCTTGAAATTATAATTACTATTTGGTTGGTTTGCAGATAAAATGGCCCCAAAGGACAAACAGGCAATGCAAACTCACCAATGAAGGTTGATGGATGAATCCTCTGAGACAGAGTATTCCAAGGGCTCTGTGGAAGTCCATAGAGTCAGGGTATACCCTGAACCCAATAGACCCTAGACCCAGGCGCTTGCAGCACAGATGCCCATAGAAGTTAGCTGTTTCTCCCAGTCTGAAGAGGAGGAATAATAGGGTAACAGGGAGGGGTCAAATAGCAGCCTACCATAAATTACCCCCTCATAGTCTGAGTACACATCACAGTCTCAGCAGGAGGAAGCCTAATCTCAACCCCCGACCAATCCCCGATAGTGTGTTGCAGGCATGAAAGAAATATATGACCAGCGGTTGACGCCTAAGGGGCAAGGCAAATTGGTCTGTCAATTTCACTAGGATTCTAGATTGAATGCCGTAGGCATAGATAGAGTACCTGGATTAGATGTTGGGTTGGATGAGCACAGACTATGGTGGACCACATAGCAGCTTGGCAAATATTCCCCTTACATAGTCCGTGAGTTCTATGTGGTGTATCTCACTACACTCCACTGGGGGTTTCTGAAGAATAAGAAGCTAATTTAGCAGCCTAGGCTACAGGTGGTGACAATCCAGGGGAATAAAGTTGATATTTTAGAGGAGAGGATCCGACAGGTGAAATTTGGGCCCACTTATAGAGTGCCACAGTCATCCATGGAGTACAATGGCCGTATTGATAAAATAAGAAGAGCAGTGACTGGGAAGGTTATTGGAGCCAGGATAGAGTTGCTACAGTTGATAGCCAGCCAAATCTGCGAAGCGGGTGTCGAGCTGATGTGGGTTACAAGCTACATAGATCTTATAGTAAAAGCCAACCTCTCATTCCAGGCCAAGTTTTGGTGGTCCATTATCTGTTGGCGTATTAGGGTATCCTTCATGGATAATGTGATCACCCTTAAGAGAGCTCTATTATTGGCCAACATTCTAGCTGGCTATGCTATAGATAGGGCCCGGATTATTTCAGAGTAGATTTATGAGGCTGCAGCTCGGACAAACACCTCACTGCTATTTCTAGTTCTGATCCATCGACTATGCAGTTCAGCAGGTGTTCCTATCGACCCTCTTCATGACCCTCATGTAGAGGCCACACGTACTATGAATCCTAGCCTGATAAAGGCTGATGAGAACTCGATGGCCTTACCACGAGCAACTCCTCCAGCTATCCTAGAGCCATTCTCGCTAGAGTGATGTACTGTAAAAATATAATGGACATCCATGGGAAGAGGTGCCTTGAGTACGATGATCCAGAACCTACCCCAATAAGGCCGAGACCTGAGGAGAAGCCTAAACTAGAGACATTTGGTGCCTAATACAAGGATTTGTGAGTTCTTAAAGTGACTCTTTAGTGTTCTAATGTGTTTTTGTGTTAATTTTACGGAAAAGTTAGGTTGGCATGATTTTGAAGAAAAGTTGTAGATTTTGCTGAATCGTAGGCCTTACAAGCCTACCAGCGAGTCGTAGCTCACCATACAAGTCGTAGGCTGGTTTCATAGTAAGAATCAGAGACCAAAATTAAGAAATCTACTAAGTGGAGGTCACCCCTATGAGGCTATCATACGAGTCGTAAGTCACACTAGGACTCGTATAGGTGTACTTATAGGAAGAATCAGAGAGCCAAGATGTTGGACCTAATACTAAAAACCAAGACTACGAGACTAATGTATGGGTCATACCTCAAACAATTACTTGTACGTATGGGTCATACCAGTTTAGTCGAAGATACCAAGAACTTGATACGAGACCCCGATTATGACTTGTAGGTCATCCTAAGAGTCATACCTGCATAACTTTATCAGCTGCCAACTGTCTTTTCTGTTTAAATTCTAGGGTTATTTTGTAAATACTATATGTAGTTTAAATTAGGTTTTTAGCATGGAGTTCGACCAGTAAACTGTTGTGAGTCACATTTTGAAGCTTTTTTCTTAGTTTTATTAGAGTAGATTATTGTTCTCTCTTGGAAAACCCATTTTGGGGATTGCAAATCTTGCCTTATAATCATTATTGATTAATCAAGCTTGTGGGATTGCAATTTGTGGTGCCTATTTTTTTCATTAGTATTGGTAAAGCTCTCAACTATGTCTATTAATTTCATTCTTGTGTGTTTTGCCTTAGCCATGAGTAACTAAGCACCCACAACTTGGGGTTGTGAGAAACATGGGTAGTTGACATTGAGATGACCTAGGTTTCTTGCATTTTTATGATTGGAGTTTTGAATGTATTATCTATTTCCCTTCATTATTATTGTCATTTGGTGGTGGCCAACACCAAACCCTGCCTACTATCACAATCCCAATCAAGGTAGTGATGAATAGGAAAAGGGAAGTAGATGATAAAATTCGATTGATGTGTTCTCATTTAATCAACTGAGCCAGACCAAGGGGAGGTTGACTGGGATAATAGGAAATAGTTAGTTGGCACGCCATTGTTGCCAACCAAGCACCATTATTAAATTTGACATTCACCTTCACAAGAGGAAGGTTGACTGAGACAATAGGTAACGGTTAGTTGGCACGCCATGGTGGTCAACTAAGCATTATGGTGAAATTTGACCTTCACCTTCACAAGAGGACTGAAAGAACCTAAGTTACCATCCTGCATGCAAATCACCAATTGTAGTTATGTTATCTAGGGTAATCAAGTTGATGAACAATAGGGAACACAATTTCCAAGTTATCCCTAAAATTGAGTGTTTTCTCATATTATAGTTAGTGGTAGTTTTATTTTGTTTTTGAAATACAAACCCCCCCCATTTAGCGATTGTAGTCATAAATACTAGAAATGATTAGTGGTGAAATCTTGTAATCAAGCCCTGTATTCCCTGTGGATTCGATCCTATCCTTGGTTAAGTTAATTGCTGACAATGGTCGCTTTCTTATTGGAGCATGAACATCTATCATAGAGCCTTAGATTCTAAGTTCATCTCTAGCTACTACCGGCACTACTCCGGCTACTGTAGAGCTTACAGCAGTGGTTGAGATCGAGTCTATGCCATCATCCAATACTCCCGCACCAACATCATCTACTTTGCAGGTTGACCCTCTTTTCTCTGCTATTGCATTTTAGGCTTTATTATGTAGGGTCGCTGTAGCAGATGACAGACTACGTAAGTTGTTAGCACGGGTCCGACCATTGATTGATCAGACTGTTCAGGACTCCGACAAGAGGATGAAGACACTTATTCGAGACTTAGTTGATGAAAGAGTTTGAGCGGTGAATACCTAGATCAATGCCTTTAAGACTAGAGTTCGTAGGAGGGTTGGGGGAGCTAGGTATGTTGATGCGAGCGCGGTTACTAAGAAGTTGTCCAAGTTCAAGCCCGACTTATTACAAATGTTGTCAGCCCCTGTTTCAGCCCCTAAGGTAGTACTGATAGGTGATGATGCATTTGATTGGATTACCGACTATCTGGACATCCATGGGAAGAGGTGCCTTGAGTACGATGATCCAGAACCTACCCCAATAAGGCCGAGACCTGAGGAGAAGCCTAAACTAGAGGAGGTGGTGTCAGAATAACCATTATTGGCGGCTATTCAGAGAGATAGGGAGAAACATACCCTATATGAAGAGGGTAGTTATCAGATTGCTGAGGAGGAGTTGATGCCCCAGGACCCCATAGATCAGCCCAAGACTGGTGCTTGAGCACGATGATGTTTGACCCCTTTTGACCCAGCTCTTGTTTTGCTTTATGGATATTTTATCCTTGTGTTAGATAATATTGTTTTTCTATTGCTTTTTGGACATTTTTGTTAGGTAATATTCTTATGTTGGGTTTTGGATATTAGTTTGTTAATTGTTAGTTTTTAACATCTATATATCTATATTATGTTTTCATTTTCTCGTCTTAAGTTTGTGTTTTTACTTTGAGGACAAAGTATCATGTTTTGGTGGGGTGCTGGAAGTTATGGATTAAGGTGAAGTTTGAGTAGCCTCAAGTCTATAACTTCCCCTATTTTTGATCTCAAAGTTTTCTTAATGTATTTTTTTTCCTTATGGATATGTAAGTTTTTGTTGAATCGACATGTTTTAGGAAGTGTAGATAACTTATACATGCATAAGTAATGTTATCTTTTGGCATATATAGTTCTTAACTATTTTTAAAAGTTTTGATGAAAAATTGGGTACCCTCAAAATTTTTGAGGTTGTGATTATTAACGCATTAATACATTTTTGAGTATCTGGCAATGTTTGTTATGATATTGTGATGGTAAGCTAAGACTAAAAACATGACTTGTGAGTCTATACTTGATTATGGATGCAATTGGCATATGTTTTGTGAACTTATTTTGCTTATTTATGCATCTTGTATGGACCTAGAACTTGCCTCTTACTCTAAGATTGGGTTGGTGATGTGGTGGACATGGAAAGGATCTTAGGCCTTTGTTATTTGAGTGAAACAACTTTTGGCCTAAATGACCTACCGAATAAGTGAAGGAATCCCTTGTTCCAAATTTTTGAGCTTATCATTTACTCTTTCTTTCTTGATATCTTGCGTGGCCCTTATTATGGTAAAGTAATAATAATAAGGTGGTTAGTTGGGAAATTAAGAAAGAATTGAAAAGGCATGAACCGAGTGAAGAAAAAGAAAAGAAAAGTGCCTTGAGTTGAGACAAAGTAGCAAAAATGAGTTTGGTATTGAGGTACAGCTGAAAAAGAGAAAGAAAGCACTCGAGAAAAAGTCCAAAACAGGAGAATAAGGGCAGATTGATTAAATAGGGTTGGATTTTGAAAGCAAAAAGTGTTGGTAAACATGGTTCAAAGATAGCTTTTAGTCACTACTTGCCCAAATTACCATACCAAAGCACCCTGAACTTATGTTACAAGCCTATAAGTCCTAACGTGATCTAAATCCACTTTATCACAAAGCTAGAAGAGGAGTGTAGAGGCAAGCCTATGGTGTGTGTTAGTATGCATTAAATTTCAATTGTGAGAGTGAGAATGCTTCCTCAGTCCCTGAGTTCTAAATGTTTTTGAGTGAGTGTAAGGGACTTCTTTCCAGTGAGGCCATTTGCACTACTTGATTAACATGAGACTATTCCAGTGATTATGGATGGTTGATGCTCCATAACTTGTCATAGTTGGATTGCCAGGTATCTCATTATGTTCTTGTTTGCTTAATAACTTTGCAATCCTGTTTTGAGAATAATAGTTGGGTACCTAAATCAAAGGAGTTGTTGTATATGCCATTAGTATGGCTGCTATGTATTTCTTTGTTTGCATAGACCAAGTTGTGGCTTGAGGAAATCCTAAGTTGAGGGTGTTGATGTGCTATCAAAATACAACATATTTGATGCCTAAAACAAGGGATTTTGTGAGTTCTTAACGCGACTATTTATGGATTTTATGTGTTTTTGTGTTTTTCTTGTAGAAAAGTTAGGCTGGCATGATTTTCAAGAAAAGTTGCAGATTTTGCAGAAGCTTAGGACATACGAGCACACTTACGAGTCGTAGCCCAAGCTACGAGTCATAGGGAGTCTCGTAGCAAGAATCAAAGACTAAAAATTTAGAAAACTGCTAAGTGGAGGCCACCCCTATGAGGCCATCCTATGAGTTGTAAGTCTCACTACGACTCGTATAGGTAAACTCGTAGCAAGAATCAAAGAGAAAAAATATTGGACAAAAAATTGAATGCTAAGACTACGAGAGGATCATACGGGTCGTAGCTCAAGAAATGACTTGTACCTATGGGTCATACCAATTTAGTCCAAGATGCCAAGAACCTGATACGAGACTTCGACTATGACTCATAGGTCATCCTACAAGTCATACCTGCGAGACTTATTAGCTGCCAACTGTCTTTTCTATGTAAATTCTAAGGTTAATTTGTAAATACTATATATAGTTTAAGTTAGGTTTTTAGAAAGAGTTCGACCAGGAGACATTGTACAATCATTTTTTGAATCCTTTCTTAGTCTTTTAGTGCAGTTTATTATTATCTCTTGGAAAATCCACTTTGGGGATTGCAAATCTTACCTTGTACTCATTGTGGATCAATCAAGCTTGTGGATTTGGAACTTGTTATGCCTAATTTCTTTATTGTTTTGGTAAAACTCTCATTTATGTCATGCATGTGCATTTTTGCTTATTTTGCCTTAGCCATGAGTAGCTAAGCATCCGTAACCTGGTATTATGGGAACCATAGGTAGTTGACTTGAGATTACCTAGGTTTCTTACATTTTGATGATTGCGGTTTCATATGTATTGTCTATTTCCCTTCTTTATGATTGTTTTTTGGTGGTGCCCAACACCAAACCCCGCCTACTATCATGATCCCGAGCAACGTAATGATGAATACGAAAAGAGAAATAGATGATAAGATTCGATCAATGTCTTCTTGTTTAATCAACCGAACCTGACCAAAGGGAGGTTGACTAGGACAATTGGTAATGGTTAGTTGGCACGCCATGGTTGCCGACCAAACACCATGGTGAAATTTGATCTTCACCTTTACAAGAGGGCTGAAAGTACCTAAGTTACCATCCTGCATACTAATTTTCAATTGTGATTTTGTTACCTAGGGTAATCGAGTCAACAAACCATGGGGAACACAATTCCCAAGTTGTCACTAAAATTAAGTGTTTTTTCTAGTGTAGTAGTATAGTTGTAATTTTATTTTTGTTTTTGAATCGCAAACCCCCCCTCTGTTTAGAGATTTTAGTTATTAATAGTTGAAATGATTAGTAGTGAAGTCTTGTAGTAAAGCCTTGTATTCCCTGTGGATTTGACCCTAATCTTTGGTTAGGTCAATTACTGAAAACGATCGCTTTCTTATTGGAGCGTGAACATCATATTTTCATCACACTCCTACCAAGTGTTTGATAAATGTCTTGACAAGGTTTCTCAAGTTATTAATGGTGTATTACATAGTTTATAAGTGAAGTGACTTTATAATGGTTAAGGGATTGTATGTATCGAATTCATGAAAAGTATCTATAGTGTTGCAAGTTAACCACACCTTGTTGGGGGAAGACATGCCCAATCTATAACACCCCATAACTCCATGCTTTTACGTAGTAATGTTTCAAGCCTTATTTGGTTAGGTTGGGAGTGTATTAGGGTCGTGGGAAACTTCTAGTACTTAGATATGTTCAAGACTTCCCTACGAGTTCAATTTTGGTTGGTGGTTCATGCAAGGGCTATAAATGAACATAACATTTAGTACATTTTGAAATGGATGGCCCACAAATTGTCAAATGAAAGACCTTTGAGTCCGCTTTCCAATGCACTTAGTTTCATCTTATTTTGAGTTTGGATGAAAGAGTTATGATCATTTTCGTGAGACCCTCACATGCAGTTAAACTACACGGACAACTTGATAGGCAATGGAGCTTTGGAAGGGCCGTTTGGGCTGTCTTGAGCTGTAAAAGACTAATGTTTATTCTAAGGCATGGGACACAGCCGGTGGCATGGGCCGTGTGGCTTGCCAATGACTGTGTGGCTGGTCATGGAGTGTGTGCAAATGAGGAAGAGTGGTGTGAGAAGAGTTTTTACCAAGTGTGGTGCTACAAGCATCTTTGATAGGCCGTGGTAGGTAAAATGGGTCGTGGGATTGTGGCGTGGGGTGACCTAGTAACTTTGTTTTCTGTAAGTGTGGTTCAACGACCACTACACGGACCATGTAGAACCACACGGCCTGTCAAAGTGGCCCGTCAAAGTGACGAAGATGAAAATTTTTGTAAGTGTTCCCAACTTCAAATTTTTTAACAAGACTCATCTAATGGGCACTCCACATGACTTGTGGAGTGCCTCACGACCTATGAGTCCTTCAGTAGGGCATCCTTTTGCAAATATTTCCATTTGCTCACTAATGGTGTCTTCGTGAATTTAATTTATTCTAATGACCTTTTTAGACTTCCAATGCTATCTTAACCTACCCAAAACACAAACCCTATTCCAAAGGATCAAAACTCATTACTCTCAAGTTGAATACACTCTCAAGTCCTCTCTAAATCCTCTACCAAGACCCTAATACAAATTCAAGGAAACTCAAGAACAAGTTTGGATTTCAAGACTCCATTCCAAGCTTCCATTCTTTCATAACTCAATTTCAAGAGACTCAAGGTCTAAGGTGTGTGGGTTTCGACTATTGGGTCCTTTCATCCATGGTTCCCAAGCTTCCTTTTTCATAAATTTCATGTCTCTAAGTTGATTTACTTATGGGTATTATTTATTATGAAGTTGAGTATGAACTATGTTGGAGTTTCATAAAAGTGTGATTGTTTGAACCTGTTTTGAGTTATGAATCTCAGATCTATCTCAAGATTGCATAAAGAGTTTTGATGTATATTGCATGATGGTATTACATAGTATTGGTGGGTTGATTTATTTCAAGTTTTCTTAGATGAATTCACTCTTCAATTGCATGATTTTATAATAGCATTGCATAGCCACCAAGTGTTTGTTAAAATGTCTGGTTAATGTATCTTGGGTTGTTAAAGGCCTAATGCTTGGTATATGAGTTAGGTCACCTTATGATGATGAAAGTATGGTATTTATGTGATGATTTCATGATATGTATTTATAGTGTTGTGATTTGACCATAACTAATTGATGGTTGATACTTCAATCACCTCGAATGGGTGCGGTATGCCATCAACCAATTGAGGGGCTGATACCTCAATCACTTTTGGCGGAGGGTGGTCACGTCCATCAACCAATTGAGGGGTTGATACCTCAATCTCCTCGGATGGGGGTGGTAAGCCAGCAACCAATTAAGGGGTTAATACCTCAATCACTTCTGATTGAGGGTGGTCATGTCCATCAACTAATTGAGGAGTTAATTCCTCAATCACTTCTAAGGGGTGGTCTATCTTAGATTCTAGGTACTAAGTTGCTTGGTCTATGATGATGGTCTCTTCCCTTACATGTAATATGTTCTATATAAGTATGTTTTACTTGAAGCACCATTCATATATGTCATATTGTTATTATGCTATCCATTCCTTATAATATTGCACTTTCCCTATGTTTCCTATCTATTGTTGCATTGCATACTACTGCATGCCATATTGCTATTACACTTATCCAATGCTTATGCTTATGCATTTTGACTATATTGCTAATGTATTGTTGCATTGCATACTACATATTTAGTATATTCAAACATACTAATGCATACTCTATGCCTATATGATGTTACCATGTAGGAACCGGAGCTCCTGACGATTATCCTCATCCTCCCTGTGGCTAGTACTGTCTTTACAAAGTAAGTTGGTGAGTTCTTAACTCCGAGGATATGTTTCTTTGAATATATGCTATGCATTGACTTTTATTATATTGGAAACTTATGACCATGATGGTGAGCTTGGAGATTGTCTTGGCCCTCGCTGCTATCTACGCATTGGAGGTGTTGTGGGAACATTATGATGTATTAATGTTATACTTTGACTTCCTATGATTCTATGATATCAAAAATGTCCTTTATCCCCGTGTTTCCCCTTATTCCTATCTATTTTTGATGTATAATAGCTTTCGCGAGCAATGATGTGTAAAGGTATACTAAGAGGCTTTTTTGGGGTTCCTTCGAGATCTCCATTCATCATGTCATATCAAGGCCCTAGGCTTGGGCTGTGACACAATCACCTTGTTGAGGGGGTGACATGCCTTGACCGCCTTGTTTGTTGGTGGCTTGCCCATACTACCATGTTGAGGGGTAGATATCTCAACCACCTTGTTGGGGGGGTCATATACCCATACTACCAAGTTGACGTATAGATACCTCGATCACCTTGTTGGGGGGTGACATGTCTATACTACCACATTGAGGTGTTGGTACCTCGACCACCCTTTTGGGGGGTGACATGCCCATACTACCATGTTGAGGGGTAGATGCCTCGACCACCTATTGGGGGGTGACATGTCCATACTACCATGTTGAGGGGTAGATACCTCAATCACCTTCCAAGAGGAGTAACATGCCTTAGATTCCAAGTAGTAGTTGCTTGGTCTATGATTATGATCTCTTCACACACATGTAATCTATATGTGCAGTTTATATGATTTTACAAGCATATTTTACCTCAAGCACTGATCATGCATGCGATATTGATACTACACCTATCCATTGCTTATGATTATACATTTTGACTATGTTGGCTTGTGTGTTGTTGCATTGCATTCTACATACTTAGTGCATTCAAATGTACTAATGCATACTCTATGCCCACATGATGTTACCATGTAAGAATTGAAGCTCCTCTCGATCATCCTTCACGTGGCTAGATTTTGCATTTCGCACGATAAGCTTTGGTGAGTCCTCAAGTCCGGGGACACTAACTATGCTACTCTTATTATTTGATATCTCTTTATGTTGAACACTTGATACTATGAGGCTGACCCTGGAAAGTGTCTTCGCCCCCGCTCCAATCTATGTTAGAGGTGTTGTTGGAACAATTGATGTACGTATGCTTTAAGCTTTGATTCTTTTATGTTTTATAAATATCAAGACTTCTGTTAGTCCTCCTTCCCTTATTTATCTCTTGTTGTTGTTTATTTTGCTTCCGCAACCAAGGATGTGTGAATGATATGCTAAGAGACTTATTTAGAGTCCCTTCAGGTTCCGATTCACCATATCATGTCTAGGAGCTAGGCTTGGGTCATGAAAAACTTGGTATCCGAGCACTAGGTTATTAATGGTCCTCAAAATCCAACATACCATATCGATTAGAGTCTTATTCATAGTTGTGAAGTGCATACAACTATGAGTTAGAACCATTGAGGCATTTTAGGAAATGTTCCCCTTCTTCACGATCTATGTCATTTTATAGAAGTTAAGGTAAGGTTTTCCTCTAATGAATGTTCTTTGATATTCGAGACATGCCTATTCTAAGAGGAAGACTAAGGAGAACCCGTTCACCCGAGAAGCAACTAGCCCCTCCCGCTCCTCAAGCTCCTTAAGATGGGGGAGTGGCCCGTGATAAGTTTTGAGATGCTATCACCATGTTAGCTCATGCTATGACCAACCAAATCAACCAAGGGGTCTAAGCTCCTTATGCTCCTACTCCAGCCTCAAAGGTGAGGGATTTTACTAGGATGAATCCACCGAAGTTCCGTGGGTCCATGGTGGATGAGGATCCCCAAGAATTTATAGATGAAATGTATAAGGTGTTGTCTATTATGGGGATTACTTCGGAGGAATAAGCAGAGTTACTAGCCTACCAACTCAAAGGGGTGGCTCAAATTTGGCTTACTCAATGGAAGATGGAGAAGGAGAATGATAATGTTATCCTTTCGGAAGAGTTCAAAGTGACATTTTGCAACCGGTTCTCTCCTATCGAGCTAATAGAGGCTAAGATGGTGGAATTTGTGAACCTTAAGGAAGGTTCCACGAGTGTGAGGGAGTACGCCCACAAGTTTAACTAATTCTCCAAGTATTCCCCATAATTGGTTGCCAAGCCGAGATCAAGGATGAAAAAATTTGTCTCGAATGTGTCCAATTTGGTTGATGAAGAGTATATAACTGCCATGCTAGTAGGTGATATGGATTTTTCCCGCCTCATGACATATGCCGAGCAATTAGAGGGGGAAAACATAGGAAGAGAAGAAGTGGTGAGTCAAAGAGGGCTCGTTTTGAAGGTGGATTCATAAATCCCAAGGGTGGCTGGTTTCCTCAAGGCCAGAAGTTCTAATACCAAGGGTCTTCCAACACTCTTAATAGAAGGTTTGCTAATGAAAACCCAAGGTTCCAAGGTGGTGGTGGTGTGGTGCCTAACCCTATGTGCCAAAGATGTGGTAGGAGCCATAATGGCCCATGTTTGAAGAACTCTAATGCTTGCTATGGTTGTGGAGAAGTGGGTCATAAAGTGATTGATTGTCCTCATGCTCACAACAAAGGTAAAGATGGTTGTCCACAAGGCCAAGTTACAAATACGGGTCCATAGGGAAGAGGAGGCCAATAAGGGGGTGCTCCAAGACAAAATAGATTCTATGCTTTTCAAGGGAGACAAGGGGTAGATGAGGTGCCCAATGTTGTAACTAGTATGTTAATGATTTTGGATTTTCATGTGTATGCATTGATTGACCCGGGTGCCACTCTTTTTTTATTACTCTATTTGTTGCCAAAGAGCTTTATGTTACTACCGAATTGTTGTGTGAACCTTATGAAGTGTCTGCTCCCATAAATAGGTCCATTATTGCTAAAAGAGTCTATAGAAATTGTCCCTTGTTTTTTTTGCATAAAATCTTACCTTGTGATTTTGTTGAATTAGATATGGTGGATTTTGCTACCATTCTTCAGATGGATTAGTTGTATGCACATTATGCTTCTATTGATTGTAGAACCTGTAGGGTAAAATTCCAATTCCCTAATGAACCTGTCCTTAATCGGGAAAGTTATGATGTGGTGGTCAAGGGTAAATTCATTTTTTGCCTTAAAGTCAAAAAGTTGATTTGTAAGGGTTGTCTCTATCATCTTGTAAGGGTTAGGGATGTTGAGTCCAAAGTCCTTCCTATTGGGTCAGTTTTGGTGGTTATAAGTTTCTAGATGTCTTTCTCGATGAGCTTCCTGGTGTTCCTCCCGAAAGGTAAATAAACTTTTGTATGGACCTTCTTCCTGATACTCAACCCATTTCTATTCCCCCTTAGCGTGTGGCCCCGGCAGAGTTGAAGGAGTTAAAGGAAAAATTAAGGGATTTGTTGGAGAAGGGTTTTATAAGGCTTAGTAAGTCACCTTGGGGTGCACCAGTGTTGTTTGTGAAGAAGAAGAAGGATGGTTCTCTTTGAATGTACATTGATTACCGGCAACTTAATAGAGTATCCATAAAGAACAAGTACTGTCTACTAAGGATTGATTACTTTTTTGATCAACTTCAAGGGGCTAGTCACTTCTCTAAGATTGATCTTCAGTCCTAGTACCACCAAGTGAAAGTGAGGGAGTGTGGCGTTCCTAAGATGACTTTTTGGACTAGGTATGAGCAAATTGAGTTCGTGGTTATGTCCTTTGGGTTGACTAATTCATTGGCTTTATTTATGGATCTTATGAATAGGTCATCAAAACCTTACCTTGACTTATTTGTGGTAGTTTTTATTAATGATATCATGATTTATTCCCATAGTGAGGAGTAGCATATGGATCACTTAAGGGTGGTGTTACAAATCTTGATGGAGGAGAGGTTGTATGAAAAATATGAGAAATGTGAGTTTTGGTTGAAAGAGGTCGCTATTCTAGGGCATGTGGTGTCGGGTGAGGGCATTAAGGTGGATCCTAATAAAATAGAGGTGATTAGAAATTGACCTAGACCTTTGACTCCATCGTACATTAGAAGTTTCTTGGGTTTTGGCGAGTTATTATTGGAGGTCTGTAAATGGTTTCTCTTCTATTGCTTCTCCTATGACTAAGTGGACACAAAAGAAGGCAAAATTTGTATGGACCAATGAGTGTAAAAAGAGTTTCCAAACTTTGGAAGATAAGCTTGTCTCCGCTCCTATCTTGTCTTACATGGCATTGTGGAGGGTCAACCTATTGCATCACTAGCTTATTAATATGTTCTAATATGTGGTCATAAAATTAAGAGAAAGTCGGACCCAAGCCGTGACACGTTAGGGGTGTGGATCAGTGTTAATTTGCCCTCTACAGAATATGCCTCTAGACAACTTAAGGTGCATGAGAAGTATTATCCCACCCATGATCTTGAATTGGCGGTCGTGGTATTTGCATTGAAAATTTGGCATCACTACTTGTATGTGGTTCATATTGATATGTTTACTGACCGATGTTGATGATGGTGGCAAAGAGGTGGCTAGAGAGGTTCATCGGTTGGCTAGGTTTAGGTAAGATGAGGTTAATAATGGTGGTGTAGTGGTTGTTGACGATCCTAAATCTTCCTTGATTTAGGAGGTAAAGGCAAAACAAGACATTTACCCTGCCTTGCTAGAGTTGAAGGCGTTAGTGAGAGATGGTAAAGTAGAGGTTTTCTCCCAAGGGGGTGATGGTGCCCTTAGGTACCAAGGTAAATTGTGTGTGACAAATGTGGATGAGTTGAAAGAATTAATATTGAAGGACGCCCGTAATTCATCTTATTCCATTTATCCTAGTTCTAAAAAGATGTATAGAGACTTGAGCGAGGTGTATTAGTGGGGTGGTATGAAGAAGGACATTGCCAAGTTCATATTTGAATGTCACAATTGTTAACAAGTGAAAATCGAACAACAAAGGCCGGGTGGCCTAGCCAAAGATATAGAGATTCCTACTTGGAAGTGGGAAGAAACCAACATGGATTTTGTGGTTGGGTTGCCTAAGACTAGAAAATATTTTAACTCTATTTTGGTCATTATGGATAAAATGACAAAGTAGGCTCACTTCTTACCGGTCAAAACTACATTTGGTTCCAAAGATTATTCCCAAGTTGTACATATATGAGTTTCTTAGATTGCATGGTGTGCCCTTGTCTATCATTTCGGATCGTGGTGCTCAATTCACTTCTCACATTTGGAGGTCCTTCCAAAGAGGTCTTGAGTGGCCAAGAGTGAGTGGAATGGGATCGTGGTGCTCAATTCACTTCTCACATTTGGAGGTCCTTCCAAAGAGGTCTTGGTACCAAGGTTAAGATTAGAATGACCTTTCACCCTCAAACTAATGGTCAAACTGAGAGGCCAAACCCTTGAGGATATTCCTAGAGCTTGAGTTTTGGAGTTTAAGGGTAGTTGGAATGAACATATTCCACTCATTTAATTTGCTTACAACAATAACTACCACTAAAGCATTAGTATGGCTCCTTTTGAAGCTCTTTATGGTAGGTATTATAGATCCCTGGTTGGGTGGTTTAAAGTGGAGGAAAGGGCTTTACTAGGTCCAGATTTGGTCATGGAGGCCTTAGAGAAGGTTAGGTTGATACGGGAGAGATTTAAAACAGCCTAAAGTAAACAAAACTCCTATTCCAATGTGAGGAGAAGAGATCTTGAGTTTAAGGTTGGTGATTGGGTTTACTTGAAAGTCTCACCTCTGAAGGGTGTAGTTTGATTTGGCAAGAAGGGGAAGTTAAGCCAAAAATTTGTTGGTCTTTATAGAGTTTTGAGGTAGATTGGTAAGGTTGCTTATGAGTTAGAGTTCCCTATAGAGATAAATATGGTTCATGCCTTCTTCCACATGTCCATGTTGAGAAAGTGTGTGGGTGACCCAAGTGCTATAGTGCCCTTGGATGTTATGGGTATTATAGAAGATAATTTAACTTATAAGGAGGTCACAGTGGAGATTTTTGATAGACAAGTGAAGGGGTTGAGAAATAAATATGTTGCTTCTATTAAGGTCCTTTGGAGGAACGAACAAGTTGAAAGTGTCACATGGGAAGCCGAGGCGGACATGTGAAAGCGATATCCATATCTCCTCCAATCTACTCAAGCCAATGGTACTAATTTAAGTCCATTATATGATTTCAAATCTTAAGTTTTAGCAATACCCATATCTCTTCCACTCTACTCAAGCTGAAGGTACTAATCTAAGTCCCCCTGCATGATTTCAAATCTTAAGTTTTAGCCCTTATGTCATTTTGCATGCATTCATGATCATGGTAACAAGTTTATGGTGATTTTTGACATTCATGTTAGGATTTTGAAAATGATGTTTAAATGCGTTTGTTACATTCATGTCCAGCTGAAATCTTCATGATTACTTCTCTTACATATGTTTCTTTGATATTTAGGGATGAATGTTCCCAAGGGGGAGATACTGAACCGCCCCAAAAATGTGCTTTGAAATGCCCATAATTGGAATTTCCATATATCTCAAAATTCACGTGTCATATCAAAAATCTAACTTCATACTCTTGATCGGGGGGCAAAAATTGAGTGGGAAATGGGTATAACCCTGATTTTAGAGGATCCGTAGTGAAAAATAATTTTACCAAATTTTTGCAAAACAGTGTCTGTCCACGCCCAAGCCGTGACACGTTAGGGGTGTGGATCAGTGTTAATTTGCCCTCTACATAGGTCCGTGTCACGGACCAGACATGGACCAGTTCTAGTTTTTCCTTAGTTTTTCATTTAGGCCCAAGGGCATCGGTGTCATAGCCCCATGCCCACTTATGTGTGAAAACACCTATACTTAGTGATTTTTCAACTCTATATCACTTAAGACCCTCTCAAAGCCTTCTCTAACACTTAATTAAATATTTCATCCTAATTCAAGTGTCTCAAGCATGATTCTGGATCTCAAAGACTCCATTCAAGCTTCAAGTCTACATCAACAAAACCTAAGTTTAAGGTATGTGGGTTTCATTCATCGGGTCTTTTTCACCCAAGGAGCCCAATCTCCCTTTTGTCGAAAATTGCATGTTTTCAACTTGTTTCTTCTATTGGTATCTTTTATTATGAATTTGGATTACAAATTATGTTGGGGTTTTATGAAATGTTTATTGAATATGCATGTTTGTTTATTTCAAGCTTATACTCTGAATTGGTTTTGTCTATTGAGACTATGCATATTTTGAGCTATGAAACTATGATCTATTATGAGATTTGATGATGCAAGGTATCATACATGATGGTTTTACTATATGTTGGTGAGTTGATTTTCATTGAGTTTTCTCATACTATTTCACTATTGAACTGCATGATTTTGAACTAGCATCAAACACCTACCAAGTGCTTGATAAAATGTATTGACAAGGATTCTTAAGGTATTGATGGTCTATTACATGGGTTATAAGTCAAGTGACTTTATGATGATTAAGGGATTATATGTATTGAATTCATGAAAAGTATCTATAGTGTTGCAAGTTGACCACACCTTGTTGGCGGGTGCCATGCCCAATCACCTTGTTGAGGGGGTGACATGTCTCAACCACCTTATTAGGGGTAACATGCCCATACTACCATGTTAAGGGGTAGATACCTCGACCACCTTGTTGGAGGGTGACATGCCCATACTACCACGTTGAGGTGTAGATACCTCGACCATCTTATTGGCGGTGAGATTCCTATACTACCACATTTATGGGTAGGTACCTTGACCACTTTGTTACAGGGTGACATTCCCATATTACCATGTTTAGGAGTAGGTCCCTTGACCACCTTTTTGGGGGTGACATACCCATACTACCATGTTGAGGGTTAGATACCTCAACTACCTTCTAAGGGGGTCATATGCCTTGAGTTCCAAGTGGTAGTTGCTTGGTCTATGATTATGGTCTCTTCTCACACATGTAATCTATATTTACAAGTTATGTGATTTACATGCATGTTTTACCTCAAGAATTGATCATGCATGCCATATTGATATTATACCTATCTATTGCTTATGACTGTGCATTTGGACTATGTTAGCTTATGTCTTATTGCATTTCATCGTACATACTTAATATATTCAAACGTACTAATACATACTCTATTGTAACATGCCACACCTTACAATACTAGTACTACGCAAATGAAACATGATATAGCTTTTCAAATTAGCGCCAATTTTTAAAAAGTGCTTGAATCTCATGTTAGAGGGTGATATGTGTGTCCAATGTTGAAGAGAGTCGAGTGTAAGTAAGTTTTAAATCAAATTAAGGAGATCACGGCCCTAAACAAAGAGAGGGAATTGAGGGGCTTGTAGGACTTAGGAAGCTAGTACGTGAGTCACCTACTTTCTTAGCTTAAACTTGCTATCTAGACGGAGACGAGGCCCGATGTCAAATTTATCAAATTCCAATTATGAATATAGTCCAAGTTAAGGGTATAACTTTAGCGCATGTCTTAGCATCATAAATGCACTACACTTATAGCCCAAGATGAAGAATAAAAGGGCCCAAGTACATCACAACACACTTGAGTAATTGGGCCCAAATTAAGTGAAGAGGAGTTAGGAAAATGGGCAGCCAAGGGCCATCAACTTTGAGACCCATTTAGGCCTATGTGTGGAGGGTCAACCTATTGCATCACTAGCTTATTAATATGTTCTAATATGTGGTCATAAAATTAAGAGAAAGTCGGACAAAGTGACTTTTTAAAAGCACTCAAAAACAGCCCCTTAAATCATTTTACTTTGGAACAATTTCAGCTTTCCTAAAGACACTTTTTCTCTCTTTACTTCACTTCACAAGGCAGCCAATACAACCCTCTAGGGTTCTCGTAGAAGCCCTACATCTTGTAGGCAATGTTAAATAAATTTACTTATGTGTTTAGTATGGTTTTCTTATGGAAAACAAGAGACTATGTTGGTTAGGTATATGCTGAAACTTTTGGATAGCATGTGTTCCAAAAGTTGTACATTTTTCTTGTTTATTTGGAAGCTATTCTCTTTTTGGTTGGGTTGATTATGAAGGGACGGTACTTTTTTAATGTGTATTGGTTCTATAATGATGTATAAAGGCTTCTGCACCATTTTTACAGTCTGCGAAAATGAGTTCTTGTGTGATATCGTAATTGTACTCGTATTAGGAACTTGTGGGCTGATTGATTGAGGAGTATGGTCTCAAATCATCCACCTATTTTGAGGACTATTTTTGAACTATATTAAGACTGGTTATATGTGTATATATGGTGGGGACTGTTTATAAAATTTGGAATAGGTTTGGAATTGTCGATGTCAACATGTAGCGAAGGGATGTAACGTTATGCCGCCCATTTGTATGTTGTGTAGAATTGTTATGTGTTGTGCTTTGTGGGCTGTTGTAAGACTGTTGCGGCACTAAAACAGGCTGCACATGATATGTATATGAAGATATGTATTCGAAAATACGATTAGGGGTGGAAAGGTTGAAAGAATACGCTCGGGTTTATAATTATCCGTTGCTGCCCGTGTATTTTTTTTTATGAGATCAGACTACCAAGATATATTTACTTGCTGTTAATGCTAGTTTTATCACCTACTATATTGTAGATAAATATTTGAAGGGAAGGCTATCTCAAGGTAATAGTGAGGTCGTACAGCGAGGTATGTAAGGCTACATGATTTCGTATTACTCAGCATGAAATCTAGATTCTTCCTTGGTGCATAAAGGCACTTACCAACTCTGACATAACTATTAACCATTTCTACACTCTTTCACATGTTCATATGATCCCATACATAGTCACCTTCAAATCTACATACTTACATGGATACCAAGTTACATAGGTTCTTCTTGCTAATTAAAGTTCACAAGTTGTTTCATCTCATACGTATTTCATTATTTGTATAACATACTCATTTCATTGTCCTATTGTATTGTATGATTATCTACATGTCACATGCTACATTTACAGCGCTATAGCTCCAATATTGTGACCACCAAAAGAATCATCTCAAAGGTAATTGA
>DF359631.1:0-16492 GCA_000787875.1 Solanum virginianum
TCTCTCCAACTGACATAAGGAGTTTTCTAGGTTTGGTCGGTTACTACCGTAGATTTGTTGAGGTATTCTATTTTATAACCTCGCCATTGACTAAGCTGGCTCAAAATAAAGCAAAGTTTCAATGGTCCAACAAGTGTGAGAAGAGTTTTCAAGAGTTGAAAACCAGATTGACGACTCTGCCAGTGTTTACTCTACCTGAGGGGGCTGATGATTTTGTGATCTACTGTGACGCTACTAGAGTGAGATTGAGATGTGTTCTAATGTAAAGAGGTAAGGTCATAGCTTATGCTTCCAGGCAACTTAAGAACCACAAGAGGAACTATCCAACTCACTACTGAGAATTGGTTGTGGTGGTATTTTCACTAAAGATTTGAGGCCACTACTTAAATGGAGCATATGTTGATGTATTCACAGACCACAAGAGCCTGCAATATGTATTCACCCAAAAAGAGTTTAACTTAAGGCAAAGGAGATGGCTTGAGCTACTCAAGGACTACGACATTAGCATCCTCTACTATCTAGATAAAGCTAATATGGTTGTCGATCCTCTTAGCAGGTTGTCTATGGGAAGCACTGCTCATGTGAAAGAAGGGAAGAAAGAGTTCGCTAAAAAGGTTTACAGACTAGCGTGATTAGGAGTTCAATTACATGAATCTGGTAAAGGTGGAATATTTGTGTATAATGGGTCTAAATCATCTCTTGTGGTAGATGTAAAGGAGAAGCAAGACCAATATCTAATCTTACTCCAATTGAAGGAAGATGTACATAAATAGAAAGTAATGATTTTCATTAAAGGGGAGGATGGAGTATTGAGATACCAAAGTAGATTGTGTGTTTCATATGTTGATGGTATTCGAGAAAGGATCATTTTAGAAGCCCATAACTCTAGATATTCTATACATCCAGGGTCTACCAAAATGTACCGTAGCTTTAAAAAGGTTTATTGGTGGAGTGTAATGAAGAAAGGTATTGCAGACTTTGTTTCTAAATACCCAAACTGCCAACAAGTAAAAGCTGAGCACCAAAGGCCATGTGGAATAGCCCAGAATTTTGAAATTCCAGAATGAAAGTGGGAGATAATCAATATGAATTTCATCACAGACTTACTAGGTCTCACAGACAGCATGATTTAATCTAGGTGATTGTTGATAGGATGATTAAATCAGCCCACTTCTTGGAGGTAAAAGACTACTAATACGGCAGAGGACTATGATCATTGTATATCCGAGAGATTGTCAGATTGCATGGAGTTCCTTTGTCCATCATATCAAATAGAGGAGCTCAATTCACTGCCCAATTCTGGAAGTCTCTTAAAAAAGGCCTGGGTTCAAAGGTGAACCTCAGTACTGCTTTCCATCCTCAGATCAATGGTTAGGCAGAGCGTATGATACAAACCTTAGAGGACATGTTGAGAGCATGTGTCATCGACTTCAAAGGCAATTGGGATGACCATTTGCCTCTGATTGAGTTTGCCTACAATAACAGCTTTCATTCGAGCATCCAAATGGCTCCTTATGAGGTCTTTTATGGTAGAAGATGTCACTGATTAGATGGTTCGAGGTAGGTGAAGTAGGATTGATTGAGCCAGACTTGGTAAACCATGCTATAGAGAAGGTAAAGATTATCCAAGAGAGATGTGTGATAAAATAAACAGAGAGAGTATGTGGTAAGATTTTTTTTTTTAATTTTTCCATTTTATTTTTGTGTTGAGCACTATAATAGTTGAGAATCTATGACATGTGGATCCAAATATTCAATTAAATTAAATTAAAAACAAATAGAAGGAAGAGAAAAGTGAAACGAAAGGAAGCAAACATTATCCAGTAATATGTTTTATCCTTTTCATCTTCCCTTTGCCAATTTTGAACAATCTTTCTCTCTCTTGTGAAAAATATTTCTATTTTGGTTTACACCAAACACATTTTCCATCTATTTTTATTTATTCATTATATTAAAAATTAATATTTATTTTTTATTCATTCACAAAATTAAAAAGTAATTAGTTTTATTTTATTCTTCTTGTTATGTACTACTATTCATTTTTTAATAGTATTAAATTACTGATTTGATTTGCTTGACTTCATGGTCTTCTAACTTTAGCTCAAAGAGTTACTGGTTTGACCGTGCAAGTTGTAGTGAAAATATCATTATTTTATTATTTTTTTGTCCCATTTTATGTGGCATTCTTTGATTTGAAATGGTATTTAAGGAAAAAAAAACTTTAAAACTTATGGTTTAAAATTATTTTTAGATATTTTTGTGGTTGAGAATCATTAAGGGTAAAAAGAGAATTTTAAAGGCAAATTATTTTATGTGATATTCTTTTTTAGACGAACCAAAAAAAGGATGTTATATAAAATAAGACAGAGAGAGTAATATAATTCTATAAATCAACTATGATCTGACCAACAAGCCATGCTAGTAAGAGTCAAGGATTCATCCGAACTTTATTAAGCAAGAAACTTTGATTTTGATTATAGATTATAGAATACCCAAAACATTAAAATGATATAATCTATACTAACCAATGGACCAATAAATGTATCATAACATCATGATACCCAAAATGGATTCTGAGAAGTACTTGATCAATAAAGTTGTGACAATTAATACCTTAAAAAAATATGATTCTTATTGAATAATAAAAGTCTTACTTATTCTTATTGAATAATAAAAGTCTTACTTATTGGCAAAGGACCAATAAAACAATATAAAAAAGGCACCAATGAAGGCACTCGAAAGACTTTAACATCTGTTGACGAAGAGGTAATAGTTTTTTCCTTTATTTTTTTTTATATATTTAACATTACATATATATTTTAGTCATTAACATTTAATTTTTTTAACAAAACATAAAAATTAATGCTACACTTTTTAACAGGACATAAAAGTTAATGCTACACTTTTAAAATTTAAAAGTTCCAAATTTAAAGGAGAAAACGTGGTTTTCCAAATAATAATTTCTCAAAAAAGTTTTCCTTTTAAAAGGGAAAACCTATTAATTATTTGAAAATATTTTAATTGGTTTGTCTAACTTTTTTTTCTTCCATAATTAATTTGAAAGTTTATTTGTTTAAAGGAAACATGAGCTTATTGACACTATTTAAAAGATTTCTTTCAGATAAAATCATTTTTTCACTATCTTTAAAAATTATTTTATTATTATTTTAATAATATTAAATGCATTAAAAATTAAATCGAGAAGATTTTCTTATTATAGTTAAATTTCTATACAAAGAATCATTTTTCAATTAAAATTAAATGTTATAATTAAATTCCTTTATATACAAAGAATCCTTTTCTAACTAAAATAGATTTGATTAAAAAGAAAATAGTCAAAAAAATACTTTCACATAATAATTAAAAAAAATTAAAAGGGAAAAATGTCCGGTGATGCTGATAAAAAAGTCCTCTTTTCAAAATCTTTTGGTTTGTGAATTCCTTTTTTTTTTTTTAAATATTGATAGAAACCATTTAAAAGTCATTATTATGCTCCATCCGAAAAAGTCCTCTTTTGAAAATATTTTACCATACTTAATTGGTTTATCATCTTTTTTTTAATCATAATTAATTGGTTTGTCAAAAAAAAATTTTCCTGTATCTATTTTAATAAAAGTTTTTTTTTAATTTGACCATGAATCTTAATTATATAATGAAAGGTTTTGTCCTAAATATGATAAAATATTATTTTCTATCCTTTTTTATTTATGACTTCTCTACTTTTATAAAAACACTTCAATTTCAACTTTTGATTCATCAATTATTCAACAATCAACAACTCCGCTTGCATCTTCCTTAATTTACAATTGCAATCAAATTTTTTCTCCTTGCTTGATTGATTCATCCTCTTCATCGATTTAAGTGTTAAGTGGTGCTGGATCTTATTTTACATTTTTTCTCAAACTTCAATTTGATTCTCGAGTTAACTTATATTACACACTCACTTTCTTAGTTTCATATTCTTTTCCCTTTCTTTTTCACTTTTTGAATTTGAAGAAAATAATATTAATTGTTATGTCAGCTTAATTTTGCTTGAAAATAATATTAATTATTATGCGAGCTTAACTTGCTTCATTCAAATTATATTATGCCCTTTACTTTAGTTAGTAGAGTCTAATAAATTTTCATTATTTAAAAATGTCTCTTATTTTGTAACTAACATCTCTGTTCATCCATTCAGGTAAAACAATATCTAAAGTAACATAATACTTTTTTGTTTTAAACAAAATCATCTTTTCACACTATTTTTCTCAATTTATTATTTGATCTTTTCTTTATTTAGTTTCAAGATTTAATTTTGAATTAAAATTTCTTTATATTTAGAATTTATTTCTGATGTAGGACTATTCTATGTAAATAATTATTAAAAAAATTTTACTATCAAATATTTTGTTAATAAAAGTATGTAATATAATAAATTTAATAAATTTACAAAAAGAAAAATCAGTAAAATTATGTTGGAAACATAAACTACTTTTTATATTTTGGAATCTTTTGTTACGTTAAATTTTAATCAATTGATTATTTAATTTCTAAATATTCAACTCTAAATTATTATATTATATATTAAAAAATTATTAGTATATCCATATTATAAGCAATTGAATTGATTTTTTCATCTTTTTTCTATCACAAAAACTAAACTATTGCATCAAACTAATAATATTTATTTAATTTTTATTTGTATAAATATTATATTTATTTAATAATAAATATTATTTTTATATATAATTTTTAAATTGACATAACTTATAATACTAAAACTAGTTACTAAAAATTTACAAACCGAATCATTCCATTGACACTACACCATTATTTAAAATCTTCTCTCCTCAACTGTGTGAGAGTAGTAAAGTAAAAGGGACCCCCAAATGTCCACTTGCTCTGTATTTTTTTCATAAAAAAATGGAGCAATTTTGGACTATTCAGCCATCGGAAGTTCCAATAGGTGATGTCTTTTGGAGTCTTCTTATTCACACTTGCCTATTCTCAAAACCCCACCATTGAATTCTTGTTCTCTTTTTCTGATTGGAGATGATGAACAATATGGAAGATGAGTACATTAGGAGACACCATAGGCATGTTCTCAAGGACAATCAGTGCAGTTCTTCACTTGTTAAACGCATCAGAGCTCCTGTTAATCTTGTAAGCTTAATCCATTTTGTACTTGATTGTTCATATTTTCTCAGATCTATATCCGATCAACTTGTTACATAGGCTTTGTGGGATGTATTATCTTGTTTTTTTTTTCATCTGGGGTTGGTTACATTGTAGAAAAACAAGATTTGGGATTTTATCCTTCTTGAAAATAAATTGGTTGGATTGTGTGATTTTGCTGATATTAATGTTTTTGCTGCTGTTTTGAAATTTGTGGTAAGAAAAGAACTTATATTTATGTGTAAGACAGTGTTAATTGCTTCACCCAAGGGTGTTGAGTGTTGACTTAGTGGTTAATGAAGTATGTCGAGAATCATGAGGTCTCTGGTTTAATTCCCTGCGGAGACAAAAATACTAGGTGATTCTTCCATCCATATAAGTCTTTAGTAGATAGAGTTACCCCGTATCTGTATTGGTGAGAGGTAGCTGCTTGTTACTTGGTTGAATTAGTCAAGGTGCACACAAGCTGGCAGAGACAATACGATTATTAAAAAAAATGTGTAGGGCAGTGTTAATTGTTACATCATCTGAATTTTACATGGTTTTGCTTTGGAAATGAAATTGGCTTTGGTAAACCAAATTGCATTGTGTATTTGATTTCATATATAACTAATTATTGGATGTGAGACGGACTGTAATATATATGTTCTTACTGAGCTCTTACTGGTTTGGTATATTTTATAGGTGTGGTCATTGGTGAGAAGGTTTGATCAACCACAGAGGTACAAACCATTTGTCAGCAGGTGTGTCGTGCAAGGGGACCTTGAAATTGGGAGTGTGAGAGAAGTGAATGTTCGGTCGGGTCTTCCAGCTACCACCAGCAAGGAGAGGTTAGAGCTTCTAAATGATGAGGAGCATATCTTTGGCGTAAAGATTGTTGGTGGAGATCACAGGCTTAGGGTAAGCATCCTTTATTTTCTCATAGAAAAGTCGTGGGTCTAAATCAGGTGTTTTTTGTATCTTATGATATATGATAAGTGAAGTTTGAATTTATTCTGTGAAAAAGGAATATGGGATTCAAGTGTTGTTTCAATGGTAAGAAACCATGTTTTTCACTAACCTTCTTGCATCTGCATATAACTTCGATAACACTCGCAACTATATCGTCCTTCTCCTTTTCTGTTTTTGTGAGGGACAGGCTTTTTATTGTAAAAGATTTGTACGTACTTGAATCTTTGCTAGTTTCATTTTTCACTCAGTCACTCCAACTAGAGATGATGTCACCACCATTCAACATTTTAACTATGATGTTAGTGATTACTTCTCTAAAATATCAAATGAGGAGTCTTTGGCACATGAGCCTTAATTTGTCCCTGTTTGAAAGGGTCATCCTCTTCTTCCTTCTCACCTCTTCAACCAGAACACACAACAATAACAAACATGTGCAGTGTTATCCCATTGCGGGGTCTGGGGGTGAGGGGTGGGGTGTTAAGCATATGTAGACCTTACCCCTACCTCATGGAGGTAGAGAAGTTGTTTCTGAAACCCAAACACTATCTATCACTATATGTAGATCAAGCGAGGTTAATTTCAACATTCTTTCTGAAAGAGCTGATAAATATCAAAGACTCCTTGTGAGTTAAGCATCTGTTGTGGGGTGAGATTCACAAGGTTATTCTATTTTATAAATGTGCGCAGACAACATTTGAACGTGAAACTTGAAGTGTTGAGCATTCATTAATCTCACCTTTGCATAATTCGAACGTCTTTGCAGTGTGTGTACCAGAGAGATTGATTTTAAAGCAGGGGTGAGAACAGCCTAAACAATGAAGTTTAGAAACAGAAGTTACATGACATGTTTTAAAGTTGCAATGAAGTTTCCATTCAATGGAGAAATTCAAGCTTGAGCCTAAAGAATGTCTGTTGAGTTTTACTCACACCTTGTCTGTTTGTCATGTATAGCCTTAATAATTTAGTTTTCTGGTAACATATCTGAACCATCTTCATGTATTGCCTCAGAATTGGCTTACTCAGTTAATACGTAGGTAATTGTATTTGAATATCATACTGCTCGCGTAATGTGTTCCATACTATTCTAATTACTTTTTCTTGAGCAACAGTAGTCTTAGAAAAGTGGCTAATAAATGGTACGCCTCCTATCCCATTTTACATGGCGGTGTTTGACTCTATCAATATGAAAACTTTTGACACATAAACTAAATATATCAAAGTACTGAAGTTGGCCTTGATAGCAACAATTAAGTGGGAGATGGTTAGAGTTCCACATTTCCCTTCATCCTCTGCTTGATAAAATATTATCAAAGTACTGAAGTTGGCCTTGATAGCAACAATTAAGTGGGAGATGGTTAGAGTTCCACATTTCCCTTCATCTTCTGCTTGATAAAATATATCAGCTTTAATATCAAGTGGGTTCCAAATAAGTCATGTCAATAGCATTAAAAATGGGATGTCTATCTTTTTACACAAACTAAAGAGAAAAGAGTGTCGCATAAACTGGAATAGAGGAAGTTGTAGTATTTTTCATGTTTGATCCCACGTGATGTGTTGTGGAACTTTAATGGCTCAGGCGCTGAGCATGTTGAACTGTTCCATTCATCAAATATGCTGTTCTTCATTTACTGTTCCTTAGGAAATGGAGAAGTGAATGCCTGGTCAGGTTCTCTGGATTGCAAGAGAGGTTTATGTGGTTTTGTTTCTTGAAGAGTCATCGATGCAGACCTGCCATGACGCTATAGTATTGGATGTAGGGATCCTTTTAGCTGTACAAGATTTCACAACTTCTGATCCTATGAGTGTGTAATGCTAATATTTGTTAACTGGAATGATGAAAAACAAAATAACCTACTAAAAACATGAATTTGTAAGAATGGTTAGATAACTTTCCTCTGGGAGAGGCTAATGCTTAGTCCAAATAATCTACCTACCAATTTTCTGAGCTTCTGGTGTAGTAGCAGTTGGATGACGATGAAGATTATGCTTTTTGATTTTTTATTCCTTAAGGGGGTGAAGATGTAATGCTGTAATCTTTTGCCTTTTCTACTTCCCAGTGCCTTGGTACAATTTATAATGAAATTTACCTTACCGTGCAGAAAAAACAATTTATTGAGCTTTGTATATAGTACTTTTCTTTCCATGGTCTTATCATGTACATGTACACTCATTAAGTCTGGTGTTCGTCAGGAATCTTTTGGTTTGTTTAATTCCTTTGTATACCACTAGAAAATATAGAGAATCTTTTATAGACCTTTACTTTTTTTTTCTTAAAATACATAATATTGATTATTGGAATGAAGGGGATCTATATGGAGTTGTTTCAAGTTTTTTTACTTCACAGAAAAAAAGAAGTTCCAGATGGAGTGGAATGGATGTCGAAAATTCTTCAAACCATCAATGATTAGTTTTGGATTAAGGTAGTAGCACTTGTAGTTGTTGGACTGATTGCTCAGCTATTAGCTGCTCAGATCAGATAGTTAGCATATTGAACTGTTCCATGGTTGTTTTTTGGTGGAGAACTAAGAAGTGAATGCAAGGATAGCTTTTCCTCCATGAGAAGAGTGGTTTCTGTTGTTTCATAATGAAGAATCAACTTAGATTCAGTGAAAATGTGGCATGGGATGCTAGGACCATTTTGCTAAAACAAGATTGTGCAACTTCCCTGTACTCCATCTCTTATTAAGTATGTCATCCAAACATCTGATTCCAGGAAACAATCTCTCTTTGTGAGGTAGTGGTAAAGTCTGCGTACATTCTACCCTTCCCAGACCCCACTTGTGGGATTCCACTAGGTACGTTGTTGTATCCAAGCATCTGATTAATCAAATGTGCAAAAGTAAAAGGACCTACTTAGATTATAAATTGTAAGAATCGACAAATAACTTCCCTATGCGAGTGGCTCACTATAAAATCCTTTCTTTCTTATCTTTTTCTGTTTCTTTACCAAATACATATAGCTCATCAAGATAATATTGTGCTTCCATGTTATTAACATGCGCCAGCTTTCCTTCCACACTGTGATAAAATTATGTTAGTGTGCTGTTGCATCATTTTCTGGAGTACATGTTTTTTGTTGGGAAATATAAGTATTACAAGATATCTATGTATTGAACTTGTTAGCAAATGATTTTCTTTTTCTTTGAAAACATGGCAGAACTACTCATCAATTATCACTCTTCATCCTGACGTCATCGACGGAAGACCTGGAACAATTGTAGTCGAGTCATTTGTAGTAGACATACCAGATGGGAATACTAAGGACGAAACATGCTTCTTTGTGGAGGCCCTCATCCGGTGTAACCTCAAATCGCTAGCTGATGTGTCAGAGCGCTTGGCAGTGCAGGGCCATACCGAGCCTATTGATAGAATATAGCTTCACAGTTTTTGCAAATGCAGCAGCATGGGTATATACGCCTTTGCTGCTGGAGCATACATGGATTTTGATTAGAAGGTGAGTAGAGTGATGGCTATTATGCTTGCTTGCCCTCCTCGATCTCAGATGAGTGTGCATGTATTTTTTATATTGATGCTTCCTTTTAATCATCTGAAGGTCACTCCTGTTCATTGTATGCAACCAGATTATTCTTGCAATGGCTATTTCTCATTGTGAAGAACCAGTTCTGATTCTGTGCAGTGCAAAATATTGAGCCTTGGTTGTAAATATTTGCTACTGGATGAGCTTTTGTTGTCGTAAGAATCATATGCTACTCTACTGTGGCAAAGGCGCGCGCCATACACTTGTATTATCTAGAGGCTGGTGTGCTAATAGTATTCCCTAGACTGTAAATATGCCTTTCTTTGGTTTGTTTTTGTACTTTGTACAAGAAAAAAGTTCCTTGTTTGTTGTTGTATCTCTCACTCTTCGCGCTGTGTTCTATGTGGTTTCCTGGCGCATTATTTGTTCCATGGATTTTCCCTTTCTCACCCCTTCATTTCATCCCCGTAAGTAGGTGTGTTCACGGGTCAGTTATTGGTCAAAACCAAAAAGAAATCAACTTAGTTGGTTTTTTAATTTTCAAAATCAAATCAAACCAATTACAATATGCATTTACTGGTTTAGTTGCTATTGGTTTCAATTTGGTTCGGTTTGGCTATTCGATTATTAATCATATACAAAAGTAAGAGTAATGATACATTCAAAATGGAGAAAAAGTGATAACAATTCATTCAAAATGAAAAATAGTTGGAACAACTGATGTTAGAGAACTTTCAATCATTAAATTTACTGTGATAAAATTTCAAAATTCATTATTTTGACCTAGAAGGAAGAGATAGTGACATTTTTAGTCCCGCCAAAAATTGTCAGACATTAAGACAAATATTATCGTCTTGAGCATTTATGTTTTAGATTAAAAAATAAAATTTAATGAAAACGTATATAAGATCTTTAAAATTGTTCTTATAAATAATGTATTATATATGTATATAATTTATCGATTTGGTTTGGTTATTTCTTCGAACAAATTCAAACTCAAACCAAACACTATTGATTTTTGAAAAACTAAAGTCAAACCGAATAAAACCTAAATAAAATCTGTTAATTTAATCGATTTGATTTGATTTAGATCGATTTTTATCCCGACCATAAACAATTTTTCACTATCTTGTTTAATTAACTTTCTTTTTTTGTTCTTTTCCCTGTTCCCCTAAGGGCCAAAAGAGAAGCTGTTGTGATTTTTGCAAATAAAACAACATAGTACAAATGAGAGGCTTTTTAGGATGTATATTATTTGAGAACAGAGCAGCGTTTACGGAATCTACATAGAGAAATTTTAAATGAACATCTTCGCTAGTATAAATACTACCTTCCTCACCAGCATTCAAACACGAAAACATTAGTATCACTAGAAACATTCAGGTACTAAATAGAAAATGGCCTTGGAGTTCAATTGGAAGTTGGCTTTTGCTGCTCTACTAGTATTGGTAATGCAGGCTTCACAAGCCACATCTCGCGGCTTGTATGAAGCCTCAATGGTCCAGAAACACGAGCAGTGGATGGCACGCTTTGGGCATGTGTACAACGATGATGTAGAGAAGACAAAAAGATTCAAAATATTTATGGACAATACTGAGTACATTGATTCCATCAACAGGGCTGGAATCAGGCCTTATAAGTTGGCCATCAATGAATTTGCTGATTTGACGAATGATGAATTCAAAGCCACTCGAAATGGGTATAGAATGCCTTCTCAAAAGAAATCCCCTAAAATCATATCATTCAAATATGAAAATGTAACTGCTCCAGCTACTATGGATTGGAGAAAAAAGGGTGCTGTTACTGGAGTGAAGGATCAAGGGCAATGTGGTAAGTTAAACCAATAAATCTTGATTATATAACCACCTTTCAAATACGAATCACTACTAGAAACAAAGGGGTTCAAGCCTTGGAAATAGCCTCTCGCAGAAATGCGAGGTAAGGTTGCATACAACAAACCCTTATGGTCGGGCCCTTCCCCGTATCCTGCGCATCCAGGAAACAGTCTCTCCACTTCTATGAGGTAGTGGTAATGTCTGCGTATATTCTATCCTCCCCAAACCCCACTTGTGGGATTCCATTGGGTATGTTGTTGTTGTTATTGTGAATCAGTGAGAAATTTGTGTTGTAGAACGTGATTTTCCCACTCATTTCCCATTGAACCAGATGGGAAATAGATTCACGCTGTAACAGTAGGAAACTTCCTAATTTTCCATATGAAAACATTACTATTTTTTCTTTTCTCACCGATTCAATCAAAATATCTGTGGCAATAGCGGCTAAACATTCTTCAGTAGGAAATTTGAGTTTGAAAATAGTGATATTTTAGTAGTGAATACGCGATATACTAAAATCTAATCGAGCTTATTAATATTGTAGGATGCTGCTGGGCGTTTTCTGCCGTTGCTGCCACAGAAGGAATCAACAAGATCAAAACTGGTAAGTTGATTTCTTTATCCGAGCAGGAACTCGTGGACTGTGACACGAGTTCCGATATGGGATGTGAAGGAGGTCTAATGGATGATGCATTTAAGTTTATCATCAAGAACCATGGGCTTACTACTGAATCCAATTACCCATACGAGGGAACGGATGGCACTTGCAAAACCAGCAAGGAATCAAGTCATGCTGCAAAGATTACTGGTTACGAAGATGTTCCAGCTAACAGCGAGTCTGCTCTACTAAAAGCTGTAGCTAACCAACCTGTATCTGTCGCGATTGATGCTAGTGGATCAGATTTTCAGTTCTATTCAGGCGGTGTTTTTAATGGAAAATGTGGAACTGAGTTAGATCACGGTGTTACAGCAGTTGGATATGGTGAAACTAGTGATGGGACGAAGTATTGGTTAGTCAAGAACTCATGGGGAACTAGTTGGGGAGAGAATGGTTACATTAGAATGCAACGAAACGTTGATACTGAGGAAGGACTCTGCGGAATTGCTATGGAAGCTTCTTATCCAACTGCTTAAGTATAGAAATTGTGAAGTGATCTACATGTTCATAATTTAAGTGGTATGTTATAGACTTGTTTATACAACTTGAAATTTTAAAACAAAAGCTTGTATGTAAAATGACTGGTAAATGTTATGAAATTATACTTTGTTGCCTTCTTTCTTATGTAACCATAAGTGCTATGGGATTTGAACTATCTGGATTAATCTATACAGAGTGACTGCCTCCATTATGTTGTTGCTAGTATATAGAATTGTTTTTGGCGTGGTTCCTCTGCACCTAGGACACAAGAACGTCGAATGATGAATGAAGAAAGGCATATTGGTTGGTGAATGTGAGACCCCAAATGGAAACTGAGCATTTCCTGATTCAAAAATGTTGAATCTTGCCTTAATCATCATTTATCAGGACTCTTTGGCTTATTTTCCTTCTATAGTACTGATGAATTAGTTGCAAGAAGTTATATTTAATAGAATAAATAAACCAAGATAGTAATGTAGAGAAACACACGAGGATTTAACGTGGTTCGACCCAAACTAGTGGCCTACTAATCGAGAGGCTTTTTAGGATGTATATTATTTGAGAACAGAGCAGCGTTTACGGAATCTACATAGAGAAATTTTAAATGAACATCTTCGCTCTCCTTGACACGCGAGGGATTTCACTGTTATACACTTATTTCTTTCTGTTATAATCAACGAGTGATTTTCACACGGTCAAATAAGTATGGAGTTTAAGCACGGTAACACCAATGACTCTAATGATAATTTTATAATCGTTCACAACCATTGTATCTTTATACACGTACATGTTTTTAATTTGAAATCACAATATTTGAATTTTTTTGTTTTTAATTAAACTTGTCAAATTAAAATTAGACAAACAAATAAAAACGAAACAAGTATTAACATAATATAGTATTACGAAAGAAAGTAATGTTACCCAAATTTATTAAAGTTCGTATTTTTTGTTTATATGAAAATTAAATTCAACTTTAAATTATCCACATTTAAATAAAATAATTATAACTACAATAATTGATAATTTAGAATATATACATACACATAAAACAAAAAATTACCAATAATTTTGTTGGCCTCATTCAAAGTCAAAGTATTAAATGATAAAAGGGCAGAAAAGTACTTTCACAATAGTTTGTTAGAAAGTTGTTTAGTGTTTAAAGTAATTATAGTTAGTTAAAGTCTGACATGTTATTCTGTTAATAACTGATCAAGTTAAAATCTGCAACCGTCGCCACTTCTTGTTAGTTATACTCTAGGTAGAGTATTATAATGGAGATCTGAATTTTATTTTATTTTTTAAAAAAAAAACTAAAATGGCCGCAAGGAACATACTATAAAATATAATATATGAGGATTGTGATAATTATTGGAATATCAAGCCTCCTAGGCTACATTATGAAAATTTGGAAAAGTGTGATAAGAAGGGGTGTGCTTAAATTTTCACGAATCGCCTCGAATTCATGTCAAAATGCTTAACTAGAGAAATTTTGATTGAACAGTAAAGAGAGGAAAAAGAACAATAATAATGAAATTAAAAAGAATTGTTATAAATAAATTAAAATAAGGGATGTAAGGGTAATATCATTTATCATAAGGGAGGTTAATATTGTGAAGCCAAATTCGAGATAGATCTCTATAATTATCTTTAATTTCCTTTTATAATATACGCCTGATGAATGGAGGAGGAGTACAATGGTTCCATTGTACAAGAATAAAGGAGATATTCAAAACTGTAACAATTACAGGGGTATCTAGTTGTTGAGTCACACTATGAAGGTCTGGGAGAGAGTAGTAGAGACGAGGGTGCGAAGAGTAGTATCTATCTCGGAGAACCAGTTTGAATTCATGCCGGGGCGGTCGACTACTGAAGCAATCCATCTTGTTCGGAGGTTAGTGGAGAAGTATAGGAAAAGAAAGCAAGACCTTCTATGTTGTTTATTGATCTCGAGAAGGCATACGACAAAGTCCCAAGGGATGTCCTATGGAGGTGTCTAGAGATAAAAGGTGTCCCAATGACATATATCAGGGCAGTTAAGGATATGTACGATGGAGCCAGAACTCGGGTAAGAACGGTGGAAGGAGATTCAGATTATTTTCCTGTTGAGATGAGACTCCATCAGGGATCTGTGTTGAGTCCTTTCTTATTTGCCTTGGTGATGGATGAGCTGACACAATCTATCCAGGAGGAGGTACCATGGCAAAGATGAGGATGTTGAGATTGATGTGTGGTCATACCATGAGTGACAAGGTTAGGAATGAGACCATTCGGGAAAAGCTAGAGGTGGCTCCGATGGCTGATAAGATGAGGGAAGCGAAACTGCAATGGTTTGGACATGTACAAAGAAGGAGTACCAATGCTCCTGTCAGGAGGTGCGAGAGGTTGGTTCTGGGAGCTACACGAAGGGGTAGAGGTAGACCGAAGAAGTAGTGGGGGGGAGGTAGAGTGTCGATGCTCCTGTTAGAAGGTGTGAGAGGTTGATTTTAGAAGCTACTCGAAGGGGTAGAGGTAGACTGAAGAAGTACTGAGGGGAGGTGATCAGACGTGATATGGCGGAACTTGATCTTACTAAGGACATGACCCTAGATAGAAAGAAGTGGAGGTCTCGAATTAGAGTAGCAGGCTAATTTGGTCGGTAGGTTTAGGTGGTTAGTTAGTCCTAGGGGTATAGTAGGGTGGAGTAGTAGTATTTGATACCATGTGTTGTAATTATTTGTTGTTTCTGTATAATCATATTGTATGTATGTATTGTCATGTGCTTTTTTTGGGTCATATCTAGTTTATTCTGTCAATGGGTTTTTGAGATGAGGGTTCCCAGGAAACAGCCGCTCTACTTCTATGAGGTAGGGGTAAGGTCTGCGTACATCCTACCCTCCCCAGACCCCACTTGTGGGATTCTAGTTGTTGTTGTTGTTTCTTTTATAATATAAAATACATATTAAATAACTTGTCCAAATAAAAATAAAAAAATACAAATAAAAGCTATCGAATTCTGTCAAATCGATAAACTTTTATTTATCCTCACTAGTCTCTATTATAAACTCAAGTAAAACGACACAAACATATACAAAGCCACGGAGCATAACCTTGGCTGGATTATATATATATTTGGATCAAATTCTCAATATGTAGTACTCTAGTTGTCTTATTTATGCAACACCTTTTTTACTTTTTAAAAGTCAAACAATTTAAGTTTAATCGAAAATTTGAATATTGTCTCTTTAAATTTTTTCAAAATAAAATTTATATATTTGTAAACTATGTAAAAAGTACTATTGGTCATAATAATTGACAATTCAAAATATTTAAAATGTATATAAAAAATTTACTATAAAAAATAAAGTTATTTAAATCTCAGAATTTAAAAAATACCACATAAATTAAGACGGAAGAAGTAATACATAGAAGTAAAGTGTAGTGACTGAATGAATAGCAAAAACACCATCATTGTATTTGTTGGACAAACACTTAGAAAACGTGTAACAAATGCTTAACGTGAGTCACATTTACTTTGAACTTTAATCAACGAGGAAGAGTCATGGTTGTTTTAAGTTTCAGGATCAACTACCAAAGAATCATAAGCAAAGATTCATATTATGAAATTAATTAAGGGTTTAAATTGGGGTGGATTGTTATCTAATCCATGAGGACTTCAGCTTGTAAGTACCTTTTGTAGTATTAAGAAATTCATTCAATAAAATAAATCTTTGTACTAATTCTTCATTGGCTTTTGAGAAGAACTTGGAGCAATTAACAAGAGGATGTACATGACTGCAAATAATTATACACCCAATCAAATTACAACAACAATATACCCAATGAAATACTATAAGTGGGATTTGAAAATGATAATGTATACAGACTGGGCGCTGTGTCGAGGTCGCTCGGGCATGTCCTCCTGGCCCATGCCATGCGCCCCATGCGCTTCCGAGG
>DF359631.1:16565-45964 GCA_000787875.1 Solanum virginianum
CGAGGTCGCATGCCTGCAGGGCCTGAAAGATGCTATGGAGTAGGTCCGTATGATTCAGAGTAGATTGCTGACGGCCCAAAATCGACAAAAGAGTTATGCAGATAGAAGGGTCCGAGCATTAGAGTGGGGCACAACTTGGTGAGCTCTTGATTGGGCTTGATTACCTTCATTTGACCCTTCTTCGATGACTTTGGGATATCAACAAGCTTGTCTCCTGTCTTACCCAAACCTATCCACCTAAGGAGTTCTGTTCTCAGCCCGACATCCTTCTAATTCACCTTATCATTGTCTCGTATAGATAAAGAGACACTACTCCGAATCAGATTATGAGCCCAAAATTTCTTGTACCAAAAACTAAGCTATTGTCCAAGCATCCAAAAACAGAGTCAAATCATTCTTTGGGTGTAATAATTCAACTAGCACGTGTCCAAATATAACTTCAAATTTCAAAAATCACAACCTCATAAGCTTGATTTTTCTAATTTCAACGTTAAATCTCAAAAATCTTTGATCAATCGAAGCTAAAATATGCAGTAATAAGCAGCAAACACATAGACAGAGTCAAATCGAAACATGAAATTGAATCAAATCTAAACTATCATTCCTCTTTTCATATACTATTTCTGTAATTCCGATATGTACAAACTGGTGATCACTGAATGTGCATTTTACTATTGCTATGAGTGACAAGGTTAGGAATGAGACCATTCGGGAAAAGCTAGATGTAATTCCGATATGTACAAACTGGTGATCACTGAATGTGCATTTTACTATTGCTAGAACAGAAGATGAACAAAAACCAACAGACAAAAGAATGTCTGTAGAACCTATATGGAAATCAAAACATTTCTCCATTAACAAAAGCTTCATGATGAAGCTAAAAGCTGATGAATGATTCAATTGAGTAATTTCTCAGAAAACGACCTTTACTTCTTCTTAGTAGCACTTCGAAGCACTCTGGTGGAAGCTTCCACAGTTCTCTTCTTCCTGGGCGTTGCTGAAACTGAAGGAGTCCTCCTAGTCGTCGGTTTTGGTGGAGTCGGGTCAGAACCCACTTTGGCTTTGCCCCGGTTGGAAGTGGACGCTGTGCCTTTACCCTTCTTGGATTTTGGTGGTTCTGGGTCAGCAGGTGGAGTTTGGTCAGAATCCATTTTCGCTTTGCCCCGGCGAGTCATGAAGGAAGTGGCCGCAGTGGGTTTAGCCTTCTTGGATTGTGGGTCAGCAGGTGGAGTCGGGTTAGAATCAACTTTGCCTTTTCCCCGGCCAGTCGAACCGGAAGTCGACGCTGTGGATTTAGCCTTCTTGGATTTCCGTGGTTCTGGGTCAGCAGATGGAGTCTCTTCAGAATCCACTTTCGCTTTGCCCCGGCGAGACGAGATGGAAGTGGACGCTGTGGATTTTGCCCTCTTGGATTTTGGAGGTTGTAGGTCAGCAGAAAGAGTCTCTTCAGAATCAACTTTGCCTTTTCCCCGGCCAGTCGAACCGGAAATGGCCGCTGTGGATTTAGCTTTCTGGGATTTTGGAGGTAGTGGGTCAGCAGATAGGGTCTCTTCAGAATCAATTTTGGCTTTGCCCCGGCCAGTTGAACCGGAAGTGGACGCTCTGGATTTAGCCTTGTTGGATTTGGGTGATTTGTGATTGGCACCGGAAGCGACCCTTTCCTTGGCCCGTCCCTGACAAAGAGCGGCATTGACCTCATCGGCGCTTAATTTCACTGGCTTGAACAGGCGTGAGGAATTACTTGCCCTTCTCTTGGCAGTTTCAGATGGAGTGTCTTCTGACCCCCCTTTCGCTTTGCCTTCCCTACTGGACTCCACATTTGCCATTTTCTTTGGTGGTGTTTTGGGATTTTGAGCGATTTCTTTGCCACGGCGGTGGGAGATTCTAGTGGGGGTGGGGGTCGCAGAACAAGAATCAGGAGGCACATTAGAACCCACTTCGCCTTTGCCGCGTTGTCGAGTAGAGCTTCGAGTAACAGAGGCGGCGAACTCCACATGTGCCTTTGCCATAGAAGAAGATTCTCCGCCGCCACCATTAGAGGTGTTTTTCCCAGCCTTCTTCGAACCAGAATCATGAGGCACATTTGAACCGACGGCGGGAGACTCTGTATCTGTCTTCTTCTTGGAACCCATCGAAGAACCTTCTCCACCACCGCCACCAAAAGGCTTAGGATCAGAAACTAATTTTCCTTTGCCTTTGCCAGAAGAAACATTGATGGGTGGTGGTGGTTGAGTATCAGAATCAGTATCAGATTTGGGTTTAGCAAAGCGAGGAGAAGTTCGTGTAGTAATGGCGGCTGTCTCCTTCTTTACCCTTTTCTTGGGAGCCATGGAGAACAGAGCTTTCTTTCTTTCTTGAGAGACGGTTATGGTGATTAACAGAAACAGAGACGGTTAGCCATAGCTGGCTTTGATTTGATACTCTTCTCTCTCTCTCTCTATATATATATATATATATATATATATCTTTTCCCTCCCTTTTGGGCGCCCAATTCAAATGCCCCACTATTATAATCTTTCTTTCTTTTTTGAGTTCTTTGTTTTTTTAATCATATATACTGAATTTGGACTAATAAGTCAATTGGAGTTGAATATCAATTCAATTTTAAATTGATTGAAATAGATTGAAATGAACTAATAAATCAACGAATTATTACCCATTCAAATTTTTACGAATTAGATGAATTGGATTTAATTTTGTCACCCTGTATACGAAGAAAGGGAAAATTTTAGTTCAAGAAGTAACAAAAAAAAGGATACATGAATATATGTATAGACAATAAAAAAGAAGCCATAACAATATCTATGACAATATTATTGATTTTGAGATTTTTTATAGGTGTAATGATGGCTTGTTATATTTATTATATTTATAAGAAACAACTAACTAAACAGTATTTAACTTTTATAGATAAACTAGATGTATAAAATTTAATTTTTCATCCTTTAATATTATATCTGTTCCTCCACCTATTTATTTTTACTTGTTATTAGTTTACCTTTCGAGGTCAATTTGACTAAATTTTAAAATTAAATTGAAGTAGTTAAATTTAATATTTAAAATCTAAAATTTAGATGGTTGAAAAATATACGAAAAATACAAGTTGTAATCCTTATCATATTAATATGATAAAAAATACATCTTTAAAATATTGATCAAAGTTCATGTAATTTGACCTCAATAAGTAAAATAATAACAAATAAAATATTTACCTCTTGAGTTTTTACTGTGAGACAGTGCAAGAAAAAAAGATTAAGGACATGTTTGGAAATAATTACAATATAACTGAAATTTAATATAATTGAATGTAATTACGGCCTTTGACATATCTGGTAAACTATAATTATTTGACAAAAGAAGAATTTGGGGGAAGTTGAAAGGATGTGATTACACTACTCAATTCCCAAGGCAGAATAAGAAATTAGATACAATTACACTAAATAAGTAAATTGAACTTTTAAAATTCTTTTCTTTTTTTATTTTTTGTTTTGATTTAGTTTTATTATTATTTTTATTATTTTACTGTTCCGTTATCAGAAAGTCCCAATGAAAGGAATACTCTCCTTTTAATTGTCTGAGCATATGTTGAATAATTATTTTATGTGTTTGTCAAATTAAATGGAATGGAGAAAGACTAACTATTTTCATCTTGAATATTACATAAACTACTATGTAGTAATATTCTTTGAGTATATTTTGTGAAGGACAGAACATATATATAGTACATAATTATTTTAAATTACTTTCATTTCATGCCTCGTGGCATACATATATGTTGCCATTTTTTCACTAATACTATTCCCTCTGTTCCATTTTATATGATATACCTTTAATTTAGCATGGTGTTTAAAAAAATAAAAAAAAATTGAAATTTGTGATCTAAAACACTTTTAGATAATTGTAGGGTTGTGAATCATTTCATTAAGGGCAAAAGAAAAATTTTGAAATTAAATTATTTCCAATTAAAATAATGTGATATTCTTTTTTGAACGAACTAAAAGAAAAAAAGTGTCCCATAAAATAAAACAAAAGTATGATTATTATTTCTATTTTTTGCGTTCCCTCTATTGGTCTATTCATAGAAAAAAAATCATATGGAGCAAAATAATTCAAGTATTTATTACTCTCCCCATCCATATTTGTCAAATATTTTTTAATATTATTTTTGACAAATTAAAGGATATTTTTTTTCCTATTATATTCTCAATTTATTAATATTGATTTAATGTTCATGAAAAATATAGTAAATAAATGTGTTTGGAACCCTATCAGTTATAGAAATAAAATGATAAATTCACCATACCGATCACTATTTCTTAATAGATGTATCAAGTTAAAATTTATTTTGTTTAAACTTTGTGACCATATCAACAAGTACTATCTCTTATTAGCAAAATGAAAATGGCATTTTCAAAATCTTTTCCTAGTACTCCAATTATATTCTACGAAACGATTATTTAATGGACCCTTTTAATCGCAAAAATCAGCTATCCATTCACAATAGCAATAAGTTGAATCCTGCCCTTGTAGACAATAATGCTCATAAGGGTCATGACCATGGGATATTTTGGTGCACTCTGTTAGGCATATTCTTGATTGTGATTCCACAGGACAATCAATTCCAAGTACTAGTCTTTCACAAACATTAACACCTTCAACTAAAATCATTCCATTTTCTACAAAAAAAAAAAGGGGGGGTTAAAAAATCATCATAAATACCAATTTAAATAAATCGCTACATAATAAATTTAACATGAGTTAAGGATCTGTCCGAAGTTGTTTCTCTACCCTTATAAAGGTAGAAATAAGAACCTATTCTCCTCACATCCAACTTTTAGGACTCATAGGAAATATTTGTAGAATTTAAAATTTACAATTGCACATGATTAAACAAGAAAACCTATATTATAACAATGAAAAGAAAACTTCCATAACACCTCACAAAACTGGAATTTAGGGAGGATGGAGTGTATGCATATCTAAAATCGTATCATACTTTTATGAGATAAACAGACTATTTTTGAAAAATCCTCAACTCAAGCAAAATCAAAGCAGTAATTAAAAGAAAAATATTACTACTAATAGCAAAACAATAAACAACAACAACAATAACAAAAAAAAACCAATGGAATTTCATAAATGGGGTTTGTGGATGTAGAATATACACAGACCTTATCACTATAAAGACCTTAGGCTCAAATAATGTATCATATCCAAATAAAAGAAGAAAAAGTAATATAATAGATATAGAACAACTAAAAAGAAATAATACAAAGCATAAATGTAAGGAATTGTAGCAATAACAACAAGATACGATCATTTAAACACAATAAACTAGAGAAAAATAAAAACTATCTTAGGAAAAGAATTATTTATACATACCTAATGAGATAAAAAGAAAAGTAATAACGACCAAACATGTTGCTAAAGCTTGCTTCATTTTTATGAACTTTCACACAATTGATTTTTCCCAACTTTTGCACTTCTATTTATACTAGTGAAAAAAAAATCCCTATCTGTTTTCAATTCAATTATATGGTCAATTCATATTATTTGAGATACTAAAAATAGAAGAAGATTAATATTATTACCTATTATACTAAAATGAATTCCACTTATCAATAATTACGTTGATTGCATTAATGTAGAGATCTCAAATTTAAGTAAATTTGTAAAGATTTTGCCATTTTGGGATAATTATATTTTTATTACCTAAATTGAATAAGTAACGGCAAATTGATACTTAAATTTCCTATTTTGTCAAGAAAATCATATAAGCAAACAAAGTAAATACAAGTACATAAATTTTATACCTATTTTGGTCTTTCTTTGGGATAATTATACTAATTAAGGATTATTTTAATAAATATCATTACTTCTGATTTATTTTAACGATAAAGGATTTATTAACTATTACTTCCTCGATCCATGTTATATGGTTTTTTTTTCTTTTAAAGTTACTATAAAAAAAATTGGTTTTTATATAATGAAAAAGGTATTTATTTTCAAATTTATTCTTATTTAGATAAATAAATTTTACATTATCAAGAAATCATATTAGATTGTTATTATTTAATTAATGATAATTTCGTGAACGTATCTAAGTTAAGCAACAAATAATATAAATCAAAGAAAGTATAGCGAATAGATATACTTCCTCCGTCCAACTTTACTTGGCCCCTATACTATTTTAGGATGTCCAACAATACTTATCCACTTTATGAAATCAAGAGACAATCTTACACTTAGTTCCTAATTTATCATTATCATTAATTATAGTCATTTCCCTATTACATTTTTCAAAACATAATATTTATTATATTCACCAAATTACCCCATTATTTACTACTTCTTAATCCTTGTGTCAAGTCAACAGGGACCAAGTAAAGTTGGACGGAGGGAGTAGAAAGTAATTATACTTGAATACACACATTTATCACACAATTATACATTTAATATTATATACCAACAATAGTTTCAAAATAAAATGTATACTTTATTTGATATAATTACGATTGATGATCATTCGACAGAAGTAATAATCAAAAGAATGGTCATTCACTGCATATATATTCAGGTGTATATTTCATATGAACTATGTTCAGTTTTTGAGTGTATCATAATATATGTTCAGTGTATAGCTCATGCATAAATAATCTATATTGTATAGTAAGTGTATACTTTCAATGACTTTTGGCAAGTTATATTGTATAATCACTATATTTTTCTATAATTTTTGGCTTTTTTCCTTAAATAAAATATGAGTATATTTGTTATAAATTAATTAGTTTATTATATATATTTGAAATTACCCCTATTTTTTTGATTAAAAGATAAAATGTATATATAAACCCACATGATATACAGTATAGCAGTACTAAAACGCTGTATACAATTAAATATGCAAAATGCCAAAATTTTCAAGTAAATATATAATGGACTTGTTCCATTATAATACAACTCTTTATGTTTTCTCGTCTTACATAATTCATCTATTACAAACATTTTAGTTGTAAGATGGAGACATTTTAGTTGTAAGATTCTCCATCTTAATACTAAATTATGTTGCTCTTTATCAATATAGTTTTGAGACGGTTGGATAATGCCACATCATGCCTCTGGTAAGGCCCACGAAGGGATTGGGGTGTTGCAAATTGAACATGACACTTACTTGGTGAGCTTAGCGAAGCAATAAAGTTACTCTCTTGCTATCAGTTATACCTTTGGCATGACAATAAGCGTTCGATTCTCAAAAGCTATACTTTTTGATATGATAGTAATTGACTCTCGACCCTAATTCCTAACTAAGACCACATCATATCATATGTCTGGACATAAAATTTAGGACCCTTTAATTTGTCAATTTAACTAAGGTTGGTAAATACAATAGTTGTTTGTTTCCTTATCATCACCTGAAATACAAAGAAAAAGCCTTTCATATGCTGCAGCCATTTTTGTAGCAGCAAACAACTTCAAGCCCCTCTCTCTAGCAAATCTTCCTTTCTTCTTTAGAATTTCCCTTCCATCCTCCCAAACCTTATACAAAGCTTTCTTCAGTTCCCCTACTGTAGGTGCATATGTATATCCCATTTCTTGGTTGATAATGATTGATCCAGTAATACTAGCAAGTTTCGTCGCAATCAATGGCTTACCTGCGGTGGCAGAGTCAACATTTTCATCAAGGGTATTCATACTTTTATAATATGGATGGGTGATTTTTGTATCAAGGATAAAATATCTATATTTAATCTATATATTCGAAAAAGTTTTTCAATGAAGGGTGTTCATTTGATCACCCTTGGCTGCATGTAGCTCCGTCCCTGCTTACCTGTTAGGATGGCTTCCAACAGTGTGTGATCCAAACCTTGAGCTCTTAATGTTGGATTTATAAATACATCTATTGCATTATAGAATCCTGCTAGTTGATCTTGTTCTAATGGTCCCAACACCATCACATTATTCGATCCGAGGCCTTTGTATCGAGTACCCCATGGACCATTTCCAGCAACAAGTACAATGACATTGTCCCTGAATGTTGACTTCTCATTGAAAATTTGTTGTAAGGCTTCAAACATTAAAGGGTGTCCTTTATCTTTAACCAACCTCCCGGCTAACCCCACGATTAGGGACTTTGATTCCGGGATTCCATGTTTGGACCTAAAAGCATTGCCCTTTGAAACATCAGGCTTGAATATCTCCTCATTGACACCGTTAAGTATGACATGGACGCGTTCTTCAGGGATCATGTAGATCCTTTTAAGTACATCTCCAGCATGATCACTCGTGGCAACGTGGTGAGCGTAATTTGGGAAAAACTTTACCTCTTCAATAACTTTCTCCACTCTTTCAGACAAAGCAGGTGACTTTACGGGATCATCAGTACTGTTTCGGAGAATCTCCTGTATGATATCAGAATGTATAGTTTCATAGGCAATTCCATGCCAGCTAACTGCAAGATTTTTCAGGTTTTTCGATCTAGTATGCCTGAGGCCTACACTCTCTGTATGAATCACATCGAAAGGCCTTTTTGTCGCGTTTTCTACTTGAAATTGCTTCCAAACAACGGCTTGGTCAAGATATCCAGCAGCAGTAGGCCTCGAGATATGAAAATGTGGATATAAAGGAAATGATGAGTTCGAGGATGAAGCCGTGAAGATATGAAGCTCGTGGCCTCGTTTAGCTAAGGCAAGATGGAGTGTCAAGGCATGTCGTTCAAGTCCTCCAGCATGACTTTCATCTGGCCATTTCTTGACAAACAGAGCAATTTTAAGTAGTCTTTGAGGTGGTTGTGATGAAAAATCAAGAAAGTTCCAAGCTTTTGGGAATTGAAGGAGAGTAATTATACTTGAATACACACATTTATCACACAATTATACATTTAATATTATATACCAACAATAGTTTCAAAATAAAATGTATACTTTATTTGATATAATTACGATTGATGATCATTCGACGTCGTTTGGATATAGTAATAGCTATAGCCAAAGAAACAAGACCAGTAGAGTAGAGAAATGGATGACAAGGCACAGAGGAAAACAAGAATACAGCAACACAATCGAAAACTCGAAATTCCAGTTTGATCTTTTGCCATGAGAGTTTAATATCAACAACTTCAATTCCTTTTCTGAAGCAAGAAAAAAGTACCATGATTTTGGATAATGAGATTCATTTCTTTATTATGTTGTTTATTAGTATCTTTGTTTAGATCTAACACAGAAAAAAGTGCACATGATTTTAAATATACTCACATATCTAGAAATCCTCAATGTAAGTTGACTAAATTGGTTGCTTGTATAATCAATTTACTCAGGTTTAAATCCATGTTAATAAATTATAAGGTTGCAAATCTCAAGCAAAACAGGAAATAAATAGTCTTCACAATGAGGAATAAGCTAAAACAACAGTCTCATTAACAGTATAAAGTACTTCCTCCGTTTCTTTTTAGTTGTCATGATATGATTTTGTATAGCCCTTAGAGAAAAAATTAATTAGGAGTGTCGTTTCGCTAATATTTTGTATAGCCCGTTTCTTTTGCTTATCATTTTTGACAAATCAAGATAGGACGAAAAACTTTTTCTCGTAATACCCTCATTTATTGTCATTAAGTTAATGACTTTGAAAAATATAGTGAGTGGACCCTATTTATAAATAGAGATAAAATGATAAACTTACTATACCAATAACTGTTTTCTTAATAAATGTGTCAAGTCAAAATTTGACAACTAAAAGTTAACGGAGGGGAGTATTATTTCTTTCATATTTATCTATGTATGTGCCTCTTCATTAATGCTAAGGATAAAGTTGAAAAAAAGATAATTAATTCTTTCTTGATAATTCAAATTGACAATTATGTTGGAACAAGTATTTTTAGTAGGGATAATTACAGTGCTTGGCCATTCAATCAAAATATTTATTGAAAAGATAGTCATTCGCTGTATAGGCGTGTACAGTGAGTGTATATTTCATGTATAGTCAAGTTATATTCAGTTTTTGAGTGTATCGTAATGTATATCTAGTATATAGCGCATGTATAAATAATCTAAATTGTATAGTCAATGTATACTTTCTGCGACTTTTGGCAAGTTACGTTGTATAGTCATGTATTTCTACGATTTGGGGCTATTTTTGATGTAAATAAAAGAGGACTACATTTGTTGTAAATTAATCAGTTTATTGTATATATTTGAGATTATCCCTTTTTAGTATACATGACAATTAAAAAGGAACAGATGGAGTATTGTTTTCCTTTTCCTGGCACTTAACAGTTAACCACCTGGTTTCTCCCAAATTACTTAGCACTTCAGATTAACAGGTAATCAATACTAGTTTATGAAGTCAAAGTGCCATAAATTTTGTGATACAGAGTAAAAAATGATTGTATAGGAAATGTATGTATTGACTAATAACAAATTTGGTTATATAACATATCCACATGTACAAGGGACAACCATGACATATGAGAAGTTGTCAAGCCTGCAGAATTGTCTAAATATGATGATTCACAAGTGCCTACTATTGCTAGTTATTATAATAACAAAAGAGAAATCAAAACAACTTACACTATACACGTCGTAGTTGTTCCACCCTGATCATGATTTTCCGTCAGATGTACAACTATATATATGTATATGCCTAGAGAAATTGATGATATGAACTGAAGAAGAATCCTAAAGGTTCTTTGTACTGCCAAAGACAGAAAGTGATTTTTGGTAATAAGCAGAACGACTTCGATGGTAATCAATCCAGATACATAGTTGTCGAATGGCTTCCCTCTTTTCCTCCTTGAGAGCTAACATCGCGTCATCTTTCTCCTTGATCATTTTCTCTAATTCTCTAATCTTATTGTCTGATTTCCAAACCTTCTCTCGATACACTAATATCTCGGCTTCCTTGTCATCCAACTGTACAAGTAAGCAATCTAGATCATCTTGTGCATGCGCTACTGCTTTGTTTTTCCTCATAATCCAGTCTTTTACGAATTTCAGCTCACACGAAACCTTGGACATTCGATTAAAGAAATGACCGGTGCACTCCTCAAATTTTAGAGCCACTGTATCTAGTGAAGCCAACGTATCGTTTGCTGTAAGTGTTATATCCTTAATGCATTTAATCCCAACTTGTAACCTTGCATTTTTCTCTTTTAGATCGTTATTTTCTTTCTCGTACGAGTCTCTTGTTTTCTGATACCACTCCTTATTCTCAAGGTGCATTTGTTCTGCCACACGGATCCTCCTGCTCAAGATTCTCAAACCGTCTTCAAACTTCTTGCGCAGTTCTGCAGTCATTTCTTCTATTTTCTTTTCAGCATTTTGCAAATTCAATTTGGAATCTTCTAACCTGATCTTCATTTGTCTATGTTCCTCATTCAACTTATTTATAATATCTTCATTTTCTCTTATTGACTTCTCCTGATCAGTGATCTTCGTGGTCAATTCAATGTTCTTCTTTTCCATCTGAGAAAGGCTATGGAAAGACTCGCGTTTATCTTTCTCAAGCTGTGACTGCAATAGAACCTTTTCAGTCTCCCCCCCTCGTAGCTGCTGCTGAAGAGTGTTGATTTTTGTTGCCATAGATGAATTCTGATCGGACATATCATCCATGTAGGCCTCGTGTTTCCTTTGAAGAGTTGAGAGCTCCTGTTTCTTCTCTAATAGTATGTTTTCCAACTCTTTTATCTTATCGGTTAGCTCCTCTTTTTCTAACTGTGAACGATAAGCTTCACGGTTTATATCACTGATCTTCTTTTCCAATTCACTCTTTTGGCTGCAGACTGAGTCTACCTCCAATTTTAAGTCTTTTACCTTTACTTGTAAGCCTTCATTCTCTTTTAATGTCTCCTTCTCAACCGAAGAGGCGCTTGTTAGTTTCTCTTTTAGATTTTCAATCTGTAGATGACATTCAGATACTTCTTCATTTTTTTCTTTGAGTGACAACTCTACTTCTGATTTACGATGACTCGTGGCTTCCAGTTCTTGCTGCAGAAACTTAATCTTTTCGGTTAAATCCTTAACTTTGACAGTTGCATCGTGGTACTTCTTTCCCAATGACAGCTCCAGCTCGGATTTGTGATCGTTTAGGGACTTGAGCTGTTCATTCCTTTCATTATGTAAAGAGTCTAACTCTTGCTGCAGAGACTTTGCCCGTGCCATTAGATCATCAATTTTCGACTTTGATTTGGTCTGATTTTCCTCAAATCTTGTAAGAAGATTAGAAAATTGATCTTCTTTCTCTCGAAATGCTGCTTCCAGTTGTTTAATTTCATTTGACTTGCACGTAATCTGCTCTCCAAGTTCTTTCTTCTGTACACATGAGGTTTCGAGCTCAAGCTTCATCGTAGCAATTTGATCCTCTAATCTCTTTATCTCAGCCAACCTCTCCCTCTCGTGAACCTCGAATTTCTTGTTAAGAGACGAGAGATCTTCTTCTTTTTCTGTTATTTTCTCCTTTAACCAGGCAGATTCATCCATCAACTTGTCTGTCATGCTATTTTCGATCTCATTGCCTTGATTTCTCAAGTCCTTCAAACTTTCTCGAGACTCTTGTTCATGACCAGACGATATAGGTGAATCGGGTACTGAATCCAAGTCTAGATTTGCATTTTCAGTATTTGGAGTGTTTGAAAAGTATGAGCTGCCTTCGCCAGCATACTGCCACGGGGAATGATATGCTTCGCAATCTGAAACTGAAGAAGATGAAGATGCAGCATCGTCCCCGATTTTGGCATAAAGGTTATATTTTACTTCTCCTTTGAGATTTTCATACATAGCATAGAGGGACTGGTACTGTTGGTGGAGATCATCAACAAGTTGGATAAATTCTGATCTTCTCCTTAAGTTCCCATCTCTACTTCCTTTATTCAAACTCTTGCTCAGCTTCCTAATCCTTTTTACCTTGTTTTCAATCTCTGCAATAAAGAACAAACTCTTCGAGTTAGGATGCTACAACAACAACAACATACCTCACGAAGGCAGGACTGGGGAGGTAGAGTATATGCAGACCTACCCCTACCTTGTGGAGGTAGAGAACAGTGGCAGGGTTAGCATTTTCGTCAAGGGCGTTCATACTTTTAGAACATGGGTAGGTGATTTTTGTATCAAGGACGTTCAACAATTGATATATATCAAAAAATCAAAAAAAAATTCGATGAAGGGTGTTCACCTGACCACCCTTGGGTGAATGTAGCTCCACCCCTGGTACAGAGGTTGTTTCCGGAAGACCCTAGGCTAAAGTAAAGCAAATCAAAGTAGTAATGAAAAGGAAAACTGATAGTGAAGAAAACATCGCAACTAATAGGAAAGAAGAGCCAAGCATACAACCAAGGAACAGTAACAATCAACAAAATAGTACGATCTCCTAAACATAATAAACAATATATGGTCTAACAAATGACAAAAGCAAGAAACTACATGAATAACGCTAATACTACAACAGACATGGTGATCCAGACTACCACCAGACCTAATCCCATCAAAAACTAAGTTAGAACTCTGAGGTTTTTGTTAATCAATCCAATGAGGCAGGCAGAAAAACAGACAATGCATGTTATCCAACATTGCAAGGACTGAGGCTGTTTTCAAGTGGATTGATTACCTTTTTTTACTCGTTTTAACTGTTCTTCTTTTTCAGGATCCATATGACTCTGAAAAGCCTTCATGGAACCCTTCCAACGTTGTTTTGCCATTGCTGCTTCCATTATTTCAAAGGGAAGTACCACTTAAGATCGACTCCAATCGTCAAAATGGCTGATCCATCTGAGACAAAGGACATCCAGGATCTGCAATAGCCCATGAACAAAGCCATTTAAATATGTACATTCAGAAACAGATTAAATTGTTCTGATATTAATACAGGAACATTCTTAGCATCTAATGAAACTTCATGCAATGCTTGATCTGGCTTAAAATGACATTGTTCTGAAATAACTATAGAGAAGGATCCAAAATCTAAATTCGATCAGTTCAATTTGTATTATTATCCCTGAATCCTTCATGGTTCAAAATTTAGAATTGTTGAAAATTTTAGTAAATCTTCACATATTTATGCTCTGCATGAAAAATATTGGATTCAGTTGAACACGTTGGCACTACACTGCGTCCCCCTCTAATCACTTTTCACCAGAATAAGCATAAAGATACAAACTAAACTAAACAATTTCTAAAGGTTATCAAAATAATCTTAAACGTGCTAATCGGAAGACCAAAATTCAATTCTGGCAGCTAATAACATGTTGTCTATGTTACACCTCTTGAGGTGCAGCCCTTCCCCAAATCTTGCTCGAAGGGGGATGCTTTCTGCACCAGACGATCTTTTAATAACATAGAAGGTAATTATTGAACAAGCATTTCATTTCAAATCCCTAAATGATTTGTTTGATCACATTTGCATGGTCCAAATTAGTGATATACATGGAAAAATCATCCACAAAGTCCTTTCTTTTTTTTAAGGAAAAAAAATCCTGTTTATGAAGAAAAACTGATCAATCAATCGTCAACACACATTCAAACGTAATGCAACAACAACATATGTAGCGTAATCTTAGAAGTGGGGCATTGTATGAGGAGGGTGCATGGCGTGTATGCAACCTTATCCTTACCTTGTAAAGGTAGAAAGACTGTTTCTGATATATACAAAAGCAGATCTAATGTATGTAATATCATCTGAATTAATGGATGTACAAATCATGACGAATATCCAAAATTTGTCTTTCTTTGTCCATTACAACTAGAAAATGCAGAACAAAAAGAGGAAAAAAAAACTGCAAATTCTTAATACCTTAAAAACTGTGAGAAAATAGATGAATAGCCATTTGCATTTGTTTTCTTAACATCTGTAGTATCTAATTGAAGCTAAGGGGAAGTTTCAGTTATTTTTTCTACCATGATATTCTCTGGCTATTAGTCCTTTTATAAAATTTCAATATTAGTCATCGTATTGACCTATGTTCCATTATTTGTAAAATCTAAATTTAATTTAATTGAATGTTGGACCAAACTAAACCATTATTCAGACCAATTCATTTTATAAATAGGAGTATGTATATTGAAAATTTTCGAAACTAAAATAAACATATTTGACAGTAACATATTAGACATTATTTTATTTGTTAAATCCAACAAGCATATGAACAGTAGACAGATTTTATGGACCATAAAATGTTAAAGTTTTATAAATAATTCATTACCACAAATAACGTTTTATCTGCTTGCTTGGAATATTTGACATTTAAATTCGTTACTCGGTGTTTCTTTTTAAGGTTAATACGTTACTCACATTAAAGACTAATAGCATTCACAAATATAGTCATTTATTTTAGTTGAACATGAAATGATTAGGTCATTAATACAAAAATATTACCCTCTGTTTCATATTAAGTTAATTGTTAGGGAATTTTTGATGTTTCAAAATAAGTGAATTGTTCATTTTTCAAGGGATGTGTTAGAAATTTTTTCCAATTTTACTCTTCATTAATTAAGTTCCTAAGGTTGAGTTTTGTATGAGAAATAAATGATGTATTAAATGTAGAGTTTGAAAAGAGTAAAAATGGAAAAATATGATTAAATTTTATTTTTATTTTTTTCTTAATATGTGTGAAATGATCCAATAACTCACTCAATATGAAACCGAGGGAGTATAATAGTAATAACACAGGATAAAATTTAGTAGTTTTGTGGGTTCCTCTTCTTTCTTTCTTTTTATTGGGATGAATTCTTTTTTACAAGTAGAATCTTTATTTCAATTTTTGCTTTTTGACTTTATTGTGTATTTATTTATATATATATATCTATATTTATACTATATTAAAAGTGTGAAACTCTTAAAAATATTGTTTGAATTTTTTGTCTTTTATTAAAAATATCTTCTTTAGATAAAATTATTTTTTAACAAATTTTCTTTAAATTATTATTTAATTATATTTATAATATTTATTTTTAAAATATATGGAAAGAAATAATGAAATTAATAATGAGTTCTATTATTTGATAGACTTTTCTTCCTTATTTGAATAAAGATAATACCCTACATCCGTTAAGGAAAATTCTAATTTACCATGGATTCAAATTATTGATAGAATTTCTCTAAGACCTTTATAAATAAATTATTTATCAAAATTAGTGAATTATTTATCTTTTTATAATTAGTGAATTATTTATTATATTGAACACTCTTTGCTCACATCAAATCTAGTTAGGAAGAAAGACCAGAACAATCAATTATTTTGTCTTCATAAAGAGATTTAATTATGTTATTATATTTTTAAATCCTAACAAATATTAAAACTTGTTAATTTTCCTATTTCATCCTTAAAAATAATTTAAAAAGAGATTTTTTTTAATGATTTTGCAAAGAATTAAAGAAATTAGGGTGCAAACCATTAAAAATGATAAAATAAGATATAATTCACAAAAAAAATATGCATACATTAGGGTGCAAATTATAAATTACTCAAATAATTATCACACAATTTATTTGCCTATTGAGAAGTTAAAAAGAACGCGGACAAATCATAATTTTTTTAAACTACAATAATATAATATAAATAAATATCAAATATTTGGTAATTTTATTCATATATTAAATTACGCAAACCTTACCACTATTTCATGGAAGCAGAGAGGTTGTTTCCTGGAACCCTTGTCTCAAAAACCCATAAGCAGAATAAATTAGATATGACAACAAGGAAAGAAAGGGAATAGAAAGAACGACTAAAAACAAAAAACACATAACAATATGTAAATACGATAAAATTAACACACATACGACAGATAGTAACAAACATGATATAGGCGACTAAAAACAAAAAGCACGTAACAATATGTAAATACGATAAAAATTAAACGCATACGGCAGATAGTAACAAACATGATATAAACACGATAAATGTTCTCAATGTAGTTGGCAAAGGATTGTTGAGGCAAACAGGATACTGGTGTAACTATCTGTTGTGCCTCTGCAGTCTGTTCATGCCAAACCAGCAAACATGTCGAGTACAAAAAGACCGCGTGGATGGATATTTCCAAACAATAGTAGGTCGTTAAGGATTGGAGTCCCTAGAAGAGTGGACTACAGAGCTTAGAGCTTTTGTTTCAAGTGGTCCTTTAGTTTCCTGGCAATTTTGGTACCATTACCTTCAACATATTTATTATAGTACCATTACCGTGGTGCACTTTCAGGAAATTCCTTGTCGAAGGCGTGTGCACCTCAGAATTAGTCAGGGCTCAAAGAGATTTGAACACCCTTTGCAAATCAAAAAAAAACATAGGTAAGAGAACAGAAATTTTATTGGTGGCTTACTTAAAATCATGTATGAGTAACTGAAACTCAGCTTGATCCAAGTACAGTAACAGAGATGCCCAGCCAGTGATAATATGATTTGAGTTTGTATAATTCGAATTTTATATAACTTTGTATAATATAATTTGTATAACTGTTTCAAGTTCAGATGTTTATATTTGTATAAATAAATTAACTATTTTGAGTTTATATAAAAATAACTCAATTATACAAATATAACCGCAAATTATACAAATAATTGTCATAGCTAAAGTTACAAAACATAATTACTTAAACTGTAGTTCTTTTGGCGTATTAAATTTTAGGACTAAATTATTTATGAAAATTTTCCTTTATTAGTAGTGTCAAAATCAACCCATAAAATTATAGCTTGTCAAATTCGTTTATGATTGAATGAATTAACAACCGACTTACTTTATTATTTGGGCTCATTTTGATCCATTTAGGTCAACTCAAAAACTGGGTTGATTTACAATTCAGGTTGACCCTTGATAAATTTTTCAAATTTTTTTTATAAAAATATCTTTTTATTTAATTTGTCTAGTCATTCTACAAGTATAAAAGTTATATTAGTTACTCAAACAAATTATAAGCTAGTGTTCCGCATAATTCTCATATACTTTTCGCAAGTCATTTTTGGATGAAGTTTTTATCATGTGTGTATTTAACCATAGTATTTGAGAAAAATATTTGACTTCTTAAAGAAATATATTTATATTCATAAGTTCTAATAGCGACTAAAAATACTTAAAAGTTTGTATTATCATGACAGTGATTGTTATTAATATGAATCTAAATAAAGAGAAAGATACATATAACTGTATAAATTTTGTGTAATAAACAAAGACTAAAATTCAAGCCATAATTTTAAAAGATAGGTGTTTTTATAAAATATAAACGTATGGTTTAATTTTTAAATTTTTTAAAGTTCCCATATAAAAGAATTTGGCTCAATTACTAAACTCTTTTTTCAATTTATAGTAAATTAAAAATTATAATTTAGATGATTTGTCAAAAATATTTTTTTAAAAAAATATTTGCAAAGGTTTTCCCTGAAAAAACAATATTTAAATATTTTGGAAATATCTATTGTGTCAAACGGGTCAACTTTATTTCATATTTGATTGAACGAAAAAATTATTCATTCCTCTCCTCGCCGGAACCCTAGAATTGGATTCCGTTCAATTGCTTCAATTCAGTTCGTGTTCAAATCTTCAGTTTCTCGTCTTCCAATGGGTTCCAGAGATGCCGACCCAAGTCTCGGTTATCTCACTCGCAAGGAAACGGAGGTAAAGCTTCCTAGACCTACGCGGGTGAAGAACAAAACCCCAGCTCCAATCCAAATCACCGCCGAGCAAATCCTCCGGGAAGCTAGAGAACGTCAGGAGGCTGAAATCAGACCACCTAAGCAGAAAATCACTGACCCAACTGAGCTTGCCGATTACCGTCTTCGCAAGCGAAAGGAATTCGAGGCGTTGATTAGCCGTGTACGTTGGAACAAGAGTGTGTGGGTTAAATATGCTAAATGGGAAGAATCACAAAAGGACTTCAAACGTGCTCGTTCTGTATGGGAACGTGCACTTGAAGTGGATTACCGTGATCATACCATGTGGTTGAAGTATGCTGAAGTGGAGATGAAGAATAAGTTTATTAATCATGCTCGTAATATATGGGATCGAGCTGTTACTCTTTTGCCTAGGGTTGATCAGTTATGGTACAAGTATATTCATATGGAAGAGATGTTAGGCAATGTGGCTGGTGCCAGACAGATTTTTGAGAGGTGGATGGGTTGGATGCCGGATCAGCAAGGGTGGCTGTCTTATATTAAGTTTGAGTTAAGGTATAATGAAATAGAAAGGGCAAGGGCCAGACAGATTTTCGAGAGGGGGATGGGTTGCAGTGCCGGATCAGAAAGGGAGTGCTTGGATTAGATTTGCAAAATTTGAGATAAAGAATAAGGAAATAGAAAGGGCAAGAGCGATTTTCGAGAGATTTGTGCAGTGTCATCCGAAAGTTAGTGCTTGGATTAGGTTTGCAAAATTTGAGATGAAGAATGGGGAGATAGCGAGGGCGAGGAATTGTTATGAGAGGGCTGTGGATAAGTTGGCAGAGGATGAGGAAGCCGAGCAGTTGTTTGTGGCATTTGCAGAGTTTGAGGAGAAGTGTAAGGAGACAGAGAGGGCAAGATGCATATATAAGTTTTCACTTGATCACATACCGAAAGGACGAGCTGAGGATTTGTACAGGAAGTTTGTGGCATTTGAAAAGCAGTATGGTGATAGAGAAGGTATTGAGGATGCTATAGTTGGAAAAAGGAGGTTTCAGTATGAGGATGAAGTAAGGAAGAATCCACGTAACTATGATTCGTGGTTTGATTATATTCGGCTGGAAGAGAGTGTTGGAAATAAAGAGAGGATTAGAGAGGTTTATGAGAGAGCCATTGCTAATGTTCCTCCTGCTGAAGAGAAGCGATATTGGCAGCGATACATTTACTTATGGTAAATTTGACAACCTTTACTTACATCGAATGTGATGTTTGAATTCTAATTTGGATACCTTACCGTGCAATTATGTTTATTGGCTGACTTTGCTCTTTTTAGGATTAATTATGCATTATATGAAGAGCTTGATGCAGAAGACATGGAAAGGACCAGAGACGTCTACAGGTTAGATATCGTTGTCTCAATTGAAATATCACTATGTAGTTCATTTGGTTGATGAACCGTATTATTTATTATGCTTTATGTCTTTGATACTGGTATGGAAAATGTAATCTAGTTTTACAAACAGTGGTTTCCCTTGTATCTAGCTTATCCCTTTCTAAATTAGCTGCTTTTTCATGCAAATGTTATCACCATATCAGTTTGTAGGAAGTATCTTTAGAAGAGAGTATGGGAAGAAAGTGAGAGAGACATCAGTGAGTCTCCATGAAATGAATGAAGTTATATAATATTTTCAGTTCCGAGGGTCTTTCTGAACAACCTCTTTCTCTTCACTAGGCAGGGGTATTGCCTTCTTACACACCACCCTCCCCAAACCCCACATGTGTGATCACACTGGGTATGTTGTTTAGGCACTTATCAAAATAATTTGCATGGTTTAGGTAATTATGAGATGACAGGAGTGCTAAGTCAGACTATTAAAGCCAGAACAACTCCTTATAAACATATCTTATTGGTATTGACTCTCACCATTTATTTGTCTTCCTCGCCGTTGTATTTTTGGGAGTGTTTTGCAAGCAATTACATTTTTCATTTGATTGGTTCTTTGAATCAGTCAATTTCTGGAGTACTTACTAAATGGTTATTACTTGTATTAAATGATCAAACCATCAAAGGAAGCTGTGCAGTATCCGCGAGGAATAATACAGTTGAGCTTGAGAGGTCTATTTCTGGTTAACATGAAACCAACTTTTCTTTTATAGGATTTAATATGAGACCAACTTGCATTGCAGTAAATATTAAGCATTTGATTCCTAGGATTTCTTTCTTGCTCTAAACCGCCAGAATTCTTCTCATGTTTCATTCACAAGAAGTTCTCGCGTCTATATATCTAATTCCTTTCCCTGTCTTCTGGTTAACTTTATAGCTGTGTGACATAAATTAAGGTCATTCAGATACTTTAGTACATATTCCTTTTGGATTTTATCAGGGAATGCCTCAAATTGATTCCTTGTAAGATGTCCTCAGTTTGAAAAGATTTGGTTGTTCCAGTTATTCAGTTTAATTCTGATTGTCCTGGATGGAGGGCTAAATGTTGTGATAAAGTGGTTCTAGTTACTGGTGATGACAAATGTAATCTATTATTACAAACTGTTCAGCCCCCTTGTGTCTAGATTGTTTCTTCCTTGGGATTACGAGACTACAGACTACTATGGCTTGTTTGAAAATAAATATCCCTCAGTTAATTGCATGCTTTAAGTTAACTTATGATATGGTTGTTGAGTTCTGTTGTCGAACTGTTAAGTTCAGAACTCCAACTTATAAGTAGATATGAGGTTTCGGAAGAGGGTTGGAAAACTAGAGATATTGTTTTGCATTTCAGTTGTGGTTTGTGGAGGAAATATCATGAAGGGATATGATGGTATTGTCGAAAATATCTCATTCAATGTCAAAGATGGGAGGCGAGTATTTTGGGGGGACATAGCTGGTGGGGGAATTTTTTATTGAGAGACGAATATCAGAGGTTGTACCTAATATCTCATCAAAGAGACTTGACAATTCAACAAATTAGATGGACACAAGGTGGAGAGATGTTTTGGGACTTGAGATTTAGAAGAAATTTTCAAGATCGGGAAGTGAGTGAATTTCAAAGATTGCTAGCTTTACTTTATACGCAAGTCAATCCGGTGTATAGCCCCAATGCTTGGTGGTGGGGTGTGGCAAATGATGGTGTGTTTTCTGTGAATTCCCTTTATAAGAAACTTTTGATTAGGATGGGGTCTGATTTCCCATGTAATGCAATATGGGTTCCAATTGTGCTGAAAAAGGTGTTTTTTGTCGTGGCTAGCTACTAGAGGGTGATTTTGGCAGTGAAAAATCTTAAAAAGCAAAAGATTATCTGCATCAGTTGGTGTTACATGTGTAAGGACATGGGCGAGGACGTGGATCATCTTCTTATACATTGCGGGCTAATCATGAGATTATGGTGATATATGTTTAGGTGGTTTGTGGCACCCCATGGACAATGCAAAATACTATGAAAGAGTTGTGTTCAGTTGGAAGAGTTGGAGGAGGAGGAGGAGATGAAGGGCTTTGAACGTAGTTCCGCTTGCTTTAATGTGGGTTATTTGGGGGGAGAGGGAGGGAGGGGGGGTGGAGAGAGAGAGAGAGAGAGAGCTTCTTCAATTAAGGAGTAGCCTCCGATCTCTCATTTTCTTTTGGTGTAAAACAGAAAGTTCCCAGTTGTATAGATTACTGGGTGGAGTTTGTAGGGAATCATGTTTTTTAGAGTGTTTACTTTTTGGGATATCCCTCGTATACTGCAGTTTGGGCCCTGTTTATGAATGAATATACTAATACTTTAATTTATCCCCAATAAAGCACTTGTAAACAACCTTTGTAACTTTGTATCTTCTTGATGCTTTCTAATATCATTAAATTACTTTACGAAAAAACAATCACTTATAAACAACTTATCAATATCAGCTTGGTTCCATTTAGTTGTTTTTTTCCATGTTTATTCATTATCTACAGGCAATTTGAGACACCCACCACCACCACCACACACGCACACACCCCAACAACAACCCAACCATAAAAAATGAGCATATGTGACATTGTTTATACAAGACCAGCTACTTGTGTCTGTGTAATGAACATTGTCGACAAAACATTTGATTACAAGGATACCTTACATTTAGCCAGCTGAATTTGTCTCTTGTCTATACATCTGAAATCTTTTCACTAGCCCTCTGCTTACACAATTTTCGGTCATTCAGTTATTTCATATCTTAATTTTTTTTTCTTAAATTCCATCAGGGAGTGTCTTAAGCTGATTCCGCATCATAAGTTCTCATTTGCAAAGATTTGGTTGTTGGCTGCCCAGTTTGAGATTCGGCGATTGAGACTCAACGAGGCACGGCTTCTACTTGGAGAAGCGATTGGAAGAGCTCCTAAAGACAAGGTAGTCCCTAAACATCTTTATGTGGGTTGAGTCCTCTTCTGATCTTTCTTCGTTATATCCCCTTGCATGTAACCTTACCTATACATGTCTTTTCTACTATAATACAGATATTTAAGAAGTACATTGAGATAGAGCTGCATTTTGGAAACATAGATCGTTGCAGAAAGCTTTATGAGAAGTACTTGGAATGGTCACCAGAAAATTGCTATGCTTGGAGCAAATATGCCGAGTTAGAGAGGTCCTTGTATGAAACAGATAGAGCCAGGGCTATTTTTGAGCTTGCAATCGACCAACCTGCACTGGATATGCCAGAGCTACTATGGAAGGTATTGTGTTGTTCTATTGGCTGATATGCTTATTTTTTGTTAAATGGTTATTTTAGAATGTAATTGTCTTCTAGCAACTCATGTTCTTGTTTAGTGCTGCTTCTGGGACTCCAGGCAGTTCTGTGCTTGCTTTTTTCCATAGCTCATTGTATTAAGATGACTGCTTTCAGCATAATTAAGTAACTTGGCTGTGGTATGAACCCAGAAAAGGAACTGTGTCAGTAGTCGCTTATTAACTGGAGGTTAGTAGGTCACACCAGTACAACAACAACAACATACCCAGTGAAATCCCACAAGTGGGGTCTGGGAAGGGTAGAATGTACGCAGACCCATTATAGAAGTAGAGAGGTTGTTTCCGGGGAACCCTCGTCTCAAAACCCATAAACAGAAAAAACTAGATATGACAAAAAGGAAAGGGAACAGATAGAACGACTAATAATGAGAAGCACACACCAGTTATGTTCAAAATCATTATAAGAAAAGACTTAGCATCATTTGAACAGTGTTGTATGTACATCAAACCCATCTTGATCCTTAATGTTACTAATAGGCCGGTCAAGGATGTGCACCGTTCCTAATTACAGGAGCAGCATGATTTGAAGATTTCCAGGAAGTTCTTAATAGAAGAATAGTTGTGAAGGACCTCAGGGCCTAGTTCAAGTGACAAAGGTTTGAGGGATTTGTTACGTAGGTCAGATTTGAGCCATGCACCATGAGAGCTAAGCCTGGTATTGAAGTGGAGAAGGGCAAACCCATTGTCCCTGAGTTTCAAAGATTGCAGTGTGTCCCAAGGATAGGCCCCAGACAGTTTTTTCGGTCATAAAAAATAAAAGAGTACTTGTGAAGGAATGTCTGCACTAGAGAAAACAACTAACTAGTCTGAGCATAGGTTTACCCTTTTCTTAGGATGGAATTAAAAATGGGATAAGAACTGCACAAGGCATGAAAAGGAAACAAAGCATTTGGGAAAATGCTCATCATGTTCTCTTATGTTATGCATTTTGGAGACTAATAAACAGTTGCCTCTATACTGTAAGGAATTCAGCTACAAAATTTGACGACTTGGATTCAGTGCTGTGGATTCATTATTTGTCCTGCCCTCCTGATGTTCCTTGTTGCTTAATGGTTGAAATTTCAGGCCGCCTTTCTGGATATCCCTCAACAATTTTTGCACCTTTAGTTTGCTCCTCCCTATCTTAAGAACTAGTATTCTCACCCAGATTTGTTGGTGTGGTCATGGCCTGTCAGGTCAGTAATCAACATTGCTTTTAAGTCTATAATAAGGCAACTTAGTGAGAAAAACTGAATCTGCATAGTGGTGAAGCTTCCAGAAGCATTCATCTTCAGGGAACTAATCTTGTAGAATGCCAACAAGTCTCTCCTATTATTTGAAAGCATTTTCTGGTTTTAATTTTTCAGCTGTTGATTAAGGGTAATTTGAAACCAAAGCATGATATTTTTCCAATTTAGTTTTGGTATATGGTATATGCAGTTTCATACATTTTAACGAGCTACTGTTATGCATTTCTGATAGGCTTACATCGACTTCGAGATCTCTGAGGGTGAATTTGAAAGAACTAGAGAACTTTATGAAAGACTTTTTTTTAACCGCCAACCAAATCATGATATTGGTGCAATTTAGTTTTGGTATATGCAATTACATACATTTTAACGAGCTACTGTTATGCATTTGTGATAGGCTTACATCGACTTCGAGATCTCTGAGGGTGAATTTGAAAGAACTAGAGCACTATATGAAAGACTTCTTAACCGCACGAAACACTTGAAGGTGTGGATAAGTTATGCAAAGTTTGAGGCCTCAGCTATGGATTCAGAGGCTGAGGAAGATACTGAACAGAAAAAGAGCTGCTTGCAACGTGCCAGAGGTGAGAAAAGTCTATGATTATTAGATTCTCCATTAATTTTGAATTTTGTGTTGATAATAACTTTTTTCCTTTTTCGATTTAGATGTTTTCGAGAGGGCTGTTTCTTACTTCAGAAATTCGGCACCTGAACTGAAAGAAGAAAGAGCAATGCTTCTGGAAGAATGGCTAAATATGGAAAGTGGTTTTGGTGAGCTTGGGGATGTTAATTTAGTCCGTGCCAAACTACCAAAGAAACTCAAGAAGAGAAGGCAAATAGACATGGAGGATGGTCCAGCAACGTAAGTTTTTTAAACTATATTTTTGCATATTTCTAATGTTCTTTTTTATCATTTTATTGTTTCTGGTAAAAAAATTTGGGGACAGAATTTTGTTGGTTGGCTGGTTTAGTCCCTACGTCGTGTTAGTTGTATGTTGTAGAAGAAATGAGACCTGGTTAAGCTGTTTGCAATGCCAGTGCTTAGTTATTTTTAGCCTGCTTTCCTTTGTGTAACTGGATTAGTTGTTTTGCCACTCCTGATTTGTTTGTGCATGAAGTCATCAATTAGCGGATTGCGACAAGGAATAACTTTGTTTTGTATTCTAAGGTTGTTCCCCTTTTGCTTGGATGTTCACTGACCCCTTCTGGTTTCAAATTTTGCAGTTATGAGGAGTACATAGACTATCTCTTCCCCGAGGAAACACAGACGACAAATCTCAAGATTTTGGAAGCTGCTTATAAATGGAAGAAGCAACGGGTTACATCCGATGAGGATTAGCCAGATTCTGTCGGCTTCTATTTGATTTTTTGTTTTCCCCTTCCTGTGTTGTATTAAATGTTGAAAGAAAAATTGAGAAGAGTTTGTAATTGACGACATTGTATCTCTTGTCTCAACAAATCTAATCTGGCATTGTTGTGTGCACTCAAAAGGGCGTGGCACAGGAGGCTGAGTTGAATATTTTGTGCAGTGACACGGAGAATTCCAATTTTCTTTGACGTAGTTCTCATGGTAATGTTGTATTGTAAATGATATAAGCGTACTTAGCCAATTTGAACAACATTTCCCTCATTACCTTTTCAATAGCAGAAGAAAATAATCCATTTGCTTAATTTCCTTTAATGTGGGATAATTAATTAAAGGACTTAAGTTTTAAATTTCTTTGATCTTACGAATAGTATCACTGTTCTTCTAGATGTCGCAATATCTGGCCCTCTTTGTTTGTTGAAGATCTGATGAACTATAGTCTAGCAATTGTTCTGTATAAGTGCTTCAGATATGCGGTGGAATGAATGTAATTCTTTTACCCTCATTAAACATATGTTATCTTGTTTGATTTCTCACGAACCATATGGGAATTTCATTGTTCCAAAGTTATAACTGAAAAAGACGAACAGTTATTTTAGAAAAGTGACATACAATTAACCTTTTTGATTCGAACCTTCAGAGTTCACATTAACCTAGCTGCTGAATTCATACCACAAGAATCATGCCAATATCTTTTCTTCTCCCACAACAACGAAAAAGAGCCTTGACCACTTCTGTGGGCAGTTCCTACATTTTGGCCATTTCTCGCCCGAAAATTCACCTAGCTGCATGGTTCACCCATTGTCTTCCAAAGACAACGTGTGGCCATCAAGAAAATCTTAAAATAGACGATGTACGAAACAGAAATGAGATATTCAGGACAATTGTACATGTTAAAAAAACTCTATCCTCTGTTACAATAAGAAGGTAAAATCCTATTCCACTGAATTAGGAAGAATCATGAGCAAATTCACATCACGGGGGATTAACTTCTTTTCTCATTGCTCCCTTCTGGTTTTCCAATCCTCGGTTCAGTGAGCGAGAATTTCTTTACTTTCTGTAAAAGAACATGAAAATTCCCATTATATGCAAAGTTCCAGCTCACAACAAGACACCCAGTGTAATGAACATCAAGGAAAATAATTAATGAATCAAAAACCATTACGCGCAAGGAAACTAAAACTTAATAGTAGTTTTATCCTGCTGCTACATTCATCCAAGGATGGTCAGATGAACACCCTTCCTCGGGAATTTTTTTTGAATGTATAGATTAAAGATAAATATTTTGATATATATAGATCAATTATTGACCACCCTTGATACAAAAATCACTCGCCCATGTTCTAAAGTATGAACACCCTTGATAAATATACTGGCTCCGCCACTGTCCTGCTGAAATATAATGTTTCGAGCGCTAAGACATGTTGCAGTGTTGAAAAATACTATTTCATCAAAAATTTGAAAACAGAGACTTCTACAAGTTTCTTATGCATGTTTTCTGCTTAGATGCATAACAGAAAGCCTCATGCAAGGAAAAAAGTTCATTACTGAACTTCTCTTTCAAGAATTAGCCTCCTATTAGAGAAGTCAAATTGGTGGTTTTTGGAAAATAAACCAACAGGAAAAATGCTCCCATAATGAGCTTTAGCCTTTAAGGCAACTGGCTATGGTAACAAGATATTTGATAAGCTTAAATGGAGAAACGCGGTCAGTAAGGATTCATTCATATAGCTGACCTCAACTTGCTTGGAAAAAGAGTTGTTGTGGTGTTACATGCTAGAAGGATGTCAACGAAAGAGGGTAAGCTTTAAAAAATAAGGACCAAAAATACTATTTGATAGTGGCTGTTGATCCACTAAAGTCCAACATATCTACAAGATCAGAGTTGCAGAGATAAGGATGCTAAGATAGATGTGTGATCATACAAGAATGGATGAGATTAAAAAAGGCCACAATCTCCAGAAGGTGCACCTAACACGGATTGAGGATACAGAAGGTCGGTGAGATTGTTTAGTCATGTCATACGTCTCGACTTATAAATACACTGCTCTATAGGTGTGAAACTATTGTGAGTGAAGGCATTAAAAGGGGACAAGATAGACCTAAAATTACATGAAAGAAGTTGCCGTGGAAGACCTGGGCACAATGAAAGAAAAAAATCCATATAGGTGAACTACACTAGTTTAGAAAAGGTTTTAGTCTTGTAAATACATTGATCTTCAAAGTTGAAACATTGATCTTCCAGTTTAGAGACTTCTAATATTGTTATTTGCTATTAGTTTATTTATATGTACATATTTAATTTATTTTCACTTTTATTGCATATGGCGATGACACAACTTGAGCTAAAATAGAAAACATGGTCAATGAGGATTCACATAATCAACTTCACTTGTTTAGGACTGAGATATTGCTGTTAGAGTACATATAAAACAAGTAATCATGAGCTAAATGTTCTGTAGGCACTCCCACCTAACCTTGTATCTTTTTAAGTACAGGCTCAACTGCTCCATCTGTCAAACATGATCTACCGGAACAGTTTACATTGACAAATTTGTTGATGAAAATTTCAGAATAAGAGACTTTTCAAATTAAAAAATAATCAGAACATGAGAACAGGAAATAATACAAGGCAAAATCGTATTGAGTTAGTTTTATGATTTTGTGAACTGATCTGTTTCTTATCTTTCTATCATGCTGCGATTGAACCTCTATAATGTCTATATCAGTCTTCTGGCACAAGGTTTCTGCAATTAGACCAACCTTTTGAACTAGTTTTCAAACATTTGTATGTCTATTGTCTCATCTAAGTGTCCACTTAGATTTATACACAACGCTCACAATGCTGTTTGATGTTACGGTTTACTTTAAAATCACATGTTTTAATTATAAAAACAATATTGGCCTAACAGTTGCATCACCTAATTTTTTCTGTGCCCCACCAAAAAGATCCTAAATATTCATTGTCTAATCAACATGACATCAGTAAATTAGCAATCAAAGATAACAAATCCACTTGCTATTTGCAAAATGCAACAGAATAACAAGATCAAGAATTTTTTAGCTTTCTTTTTCATTTTTACTCTAATTATGTTTCTTACATACATAAAAAAGTGAAACAAGGGGAAATTTATAAGCTTCTCATGAATCATGATTATATCATTTCCTCACCTTCCAATGACCTTGAAGGGCAAGCAATGATATCAAAGAAATTAACCATTGGACATGAAATTTGAACTCAACATTGAAATAATTTGTAAGGTTGCCCATAATTCGGCAAAAGAACAAAACACACTAGGTGAGATCTTCTGATCCGCCTTAGTTTTGGTGGCAGTTTGCAGGCAGGGTGTGGCAAATACCTAGTGGGATAATCGAGGTGCTTGTAAGCAGACTCTGACGCCATTGTTAAAATAAAAAATTCTCATAACAATTTGTGTATCTACCACAATCTCATCTACATGAAACAATTCCTCAAAACTCATATC
>DF359631.1:46001-56963 GCA_000787875.1 Solanum virginianum
AACTCATATCGATTTTCTTAAACAGTTACAATGAACAAACAAGACTAGTTACTCATTATTTCCCCTCGTGCTTTCCATGATCGAGAAGTTTCAAATATGGAAGAGTCCTGGCAACTCTAGAACAAAAATTAATTTTGTTTCACTCAGCAGGTAGTTTATCTATTCTAAAGATGGTGGAAAACGAGAAACCCACTAGCCTCTGCATTTCTAGACTTTGATGCGTCCTGAATCAGCTTGCACCTGAGTCTAGTAGTCAATAAAATACTTGCTACTTCCCACTAGCAAGCATCAGGTAAATCTACCTAACAAAGGCTTTTAACTCACATAGCATCACCATAGGTCCTAAGGTTGTTACTCCAACTCTTTAAATCTACCCCTTACTCTACCCCACCCTCCCACCCCATGTGAACCCCTGATCTCTCCGTAAAACTAGGTAAATTTTTATGTATACATTTTAAATTGGTATAATATTATCTGTTGGTGCCCATGTTACAAAATGGCTAAATGATGCCCTCGATTGAATATTGAGCTAGGTACCTAGAGGACTAAGAATCAATTCCCACTCAATACATTTTTTCTTCTTTTTCTTTAATCTTTAGTGTGCAAACCATGTTCTAGAAATCCTCAATTCGTCTTAGGTCTCCACCTCTACAGCACTTACAACCCAATTTGGTTCACGAAAAAAAAAAAAAGGACCTTTGCTCTAAACTCTTAATTATAGTTCTTCTACCTAGAGTATCTAGCTGCTAACCACACAAAAGTGAAAAATACAAACCAAAACTCAAATGAAGCAAAAAAAAAAATCAACAAGCAAGTAAGAAACATGACTAATTTTACCAAACCAAAATAACACCAGAAAACTAGAAAATTACCTTGCTGATTACGCATTGGCGCAAAGCTTCAAGCAACCGTTGGCATTTCTCCTTATCATAAGGGGATTCAATGGTGCAATTTAGGAGATCAAGTGCTTCTTGCCCACAAACGGGTTGAGAATTTAGCGGGGCGTCCATAACAATTTGCTTGAGGATTTTGTGAATTAGGGTTTATCGTATTTGGGAATTCTGCAATGTAGTGTAAAGATTGAATTACTGGAATCTCTTGCCCACTGTTTGTGACTTTATTTTTACAGAAAAAAGTGGGCAATTTTCTTCTTCTGCAAGAAATTGTTACACTAGGAAGGATGGTTTTACATAGTTCCAGAACTTTTTCATTACTCCCTTCATTATGTGAAACATTTTGACTCGGCACAAAGAAAAAAAAAAAATAGATTTTTAAAATTTATAGTTTAAAATTATTTTGAGATATTTGTATGATTGAAAATTTTTCATTAAGGGTAAAAAAAAGTTTAAGATTAAATTATTTCTAAATAGAGTAAGGTAACATTATTTTTGAAACAGATAAAAAAGAAAAGGTTGCCATGTAAAATGAGACATAAGGAGTACTATTTAATATATTTGCTAGTATTACATAATTTTTTTTGTGCAGGTATGTAAAATTTTATATGTAGTTATATACTTAACAATTAATACAATGTCTTGGTATTATGCGGTTCTAATATCACAAAATATTATTATAGGTTTTTCAACATTCAATTTTTGTAGCAATTCTATATCTATTTCTTATGATTCACCCTATATAATTATTGTTTTTCGATCCTAAATACATAAGTATAAATTTTGAAGTTTACAATAGAAAAAAAACAGATTATTTGCAGTTTTCATAATAATTTTTTAAAAATAAATTTAATTTACTTCTCGTTCATAAGTACGATTTCTCTTCGTTTTGTTTTTTCTCTAGTGAAGATCTTTGAACTTTCAAATATTCCAAGTATATCGAGAAAAAAGAATACGAAAAATTTGTTAAGTAAGAGGAACATATTATTTTTATATTAAATAGTTGATAGAATCTAAAAGACCTACCTAAGTATTCCCACTCGATACATAATGTTGTATTTTCAAACGAAACAAAATTGTTTATTCATCAATTATTCAACAATTTGACTTTAGCACAACATATTATTTTGCAATTTCACTTTCACTTTGATTTATCCATTCGATTTTCAGATTTATTTTATTTTCAAGCTCACTTTCTTCTTTTTGTTCTTCTTCTTTTCTTTCATATTTTTATTTGAAGAAAATAATATTAATTGTTATGTCAATTTAAGTTGCTTAATTCAAATTAGATTATGTCATTCATTTAGTTAGTTTTGTCTAATATCTTTATATTATTTTAAACACTCTTATTTATAACTAAATTATTCGTCTATTTAGGGATTGATTTTTGCATTGATGTATAATAAATACAATTATCCAATAAGTTCAATTTGTATCATTATGCTCAATAAAAAGAACAAGAAAAGCTAAAATTGCAATTCAAATTTAATTTTTCTCTATAATATTTGTTATCAAATGATGTACGTGCTTTGATCACACGCAAAACGTGTATAACAAGACTAGTTATAAGATATGCGATAGTTACTATGAAAAAATAAGGTAAATGATAAAATAAAATTATTAAATGATAAATAAAATTAAAAAAATAAGAAAAAATATTAAAATAATGATACAGCTACATCAAATCAGTCGTTACACAAAATAAAATTTTTCTTCTTTACCTAACGATGAATTTAAATAATATAATATAATGAAATTTAAGTAACAATCATTGATTGTTATTTGTATATTTTATTCATTCAATCAAATAGTTTTCATATACCATCTTTAGTTTTTCAAGTAAATCAATAGCTACATACAACTCATGGCTAAATAAGAGGAAAGAACCAAAATAGTCCATTATCTTTGGACTTGGACTCAAAATTATTCGTATTCTTTTACTTGGAACACTAATAGTACACAATATTTACGAGAAAGGCTAAAATAGTCCATTATCTTTGGACTTAGACTCAAAATTATCCATATTCTTTTGCTTGGAGCACTAATAGTACACAATGTTTATTACAGTAGTGCAATTTTGGTCATCCTCCAACTTTTTTGTTAAATTTTAGTAGAATGTTTTTTTTACTTTAAATGCAAAATACCATTTTTCAATAACCTAAAAAACATGATAAAGTTATTAATAACAAATAAATTTTATAAATTTTTTCACACTAATATATCTATATTTTGAAGATATAAATTTTTTACCGTTTATATTAAATTTGATCTTGCATTTGATTTGAAAATGTAAAAATTAAAAATTTTCACCATTTATTGAAATTAAATAAATTCAATATTTAAAAAATTAAAAATTTCACGATTTCACCAAAATCAAATTCAATAAACGGTGAAATTTTTAATTTTTATATCTTCAAATCAAGTACAAGATCAAATTTAATAAACGAAAAAAAACTTATATCTTCAAAATATAGATATATTGGTGTGAAAATATTTATAAAATTTATTGGTTATTAATAATTGTTATACCGAAAAATGACCAACTCTCTCCGAAAATGAGATTCGATGCTCAATTGATTTAAGCACGAACTAAATTCCCAAAAATTGAAAGAAAACAGAGTCGTCATCTAATTTTAAGGATAATTAGGAAACCGATTATTAAATTTTAAAACCTAACAGAAAAACTCTAAAATTTCAGAGAAAAAGGGTAAGGGTTCAATTTTCACTTTGAGAAGAAATTAATCACTCAAAATGTTCGTTAACATACGGTCGACCGACGATTAGAAAGTTTGACTAACTTTTAAAAATTTTGAATCAATTCGACAAAATTTGAAATATTGACTGAATTTGACTGGATTTGAAATGTCAACTGCATTTGAAATATTGATTAAAATTGATAGATTTTAACTAAACTTACAAGATTGATTAAACTTAAAAATATTGACCGAATTTCGAAAGATTTTGACTAAAACTTCAAAAATTGACCAAAGTATTGACCGAATTTTGAAAGATTTGACTTAATCTCAAAGACATTTGATTAAACTTTAACTCTTACCTTGAAAGTGGTTTCACGAAGTTTAATTTTTTTTGTAAAAAATAGTTCTAACAAAAATCATTGAGGCGGATTAACATAAATGGTGGACATGCCTGGGAATCTAATTAGATTAAAACTAACCATAAAATAACAATGTGAGCATCCAAATAAATACAGATATATATAAAAATAAAAGGAAGAGTTGAGAGTTTGGGTCTTGGGCCCATTTCTTTGCTGCTACTCTTTTGGGCTTGGCCCATTTTCTCCTGCAGTATACACTTAGTGTATACCAGTGTATATGAGTACATAAATATTGATTTCCGCTTCCAAGACCCTGTATATCAGCTTTCAAGAGATCTGTGTCTTCCTTATCTTGGGAGTTTGGGCTGACTCGAAGAAGAAACTTAGGCTCCCATAGCCCAACGAAAATGCAAGAGAGGAGAGGAGCCCGTTTGGGGGCTGAAAGTGTTTCACATGCACAAAAACAAGTAAATGTATAAGCAATATAATTCCAAATACTTAAATTCAAACTAAGATGTGTATCTGCCAAGTACTAGTAACAAGTATGAGGAACAAAAGCAGGCACTTGTAAAAAGAAACAACGTGAATAAAGAAGGCAACAATGAACTCCTATTCTCGAAATACATTAGGAGAGGCAAGACACCGAGATTGAAAATATTTGACGTGCTACGGTTGAATTAAAACATAACCTATGTCTTCTTTAGGCGTCATCACCTTACCAACTTAGTAACAAAACCGATTTCCAGAGATGAAATACAACAACTACAAAACTTGAGTAACTAAATATTAAAGAGAAATTAAGTAAACAGCAGTGTAGGCGTGAAGAGAAAATAATTGAACTCCGAGGTGTAGCATTGAGTGAAACTGATGCAAACCAAGAAACATAATAGGTACGCAGCAACAACAATTAGTACACAAACTGATGCAAAACAAGAAATTAATAAAGAGAAATTGAGCAGTGAAATAACTTCAAGAATTATTTAGCAAACTGATAGAGTTTGCAAGGCAACAAACATGATATACAGATTTTTAAACATACAAATGAAAGAACTCATGCAATACTAACAATTGTTCAGAACATATGAAAAAAAAACGTATCAAATAAAGCATATAGCCAACAGTCACCAAGAAAAGAACTAAACTTCAAAACAAAGGTAGCCAGAGGGTAAAAATTGTTATACCAACACGATTAAGCCTTCTTCTTATGGAATTTGGATCCGGAGTTGTTTTTGTGTCTTTTCTTGTCACTGTTTTCAGTCTCTGGCTTGGAATGCTTTTTCAACTTGCTTTTCTCCGATTTTATACTAACTACACCACTAGAACCTATCTTCCCAGCACCATTCTGGAGAGCATTTTCAAAATCAGCCTCTCTGTCTATGGCGAATAGCTGAAACAACTCTGGGTCCAATAAACCTTCTGTCGTCTTGGCTTTCATCTCATCCTGAACTTCTTTTGCAGCATCATTGAGATCTTCATCAACAGATATAGGATGTGGTTCCAACTTAATTGCTTTAAGCCGAGAAGCAGTTGATTCAAACTCTTTTGATTTTAGATTACGCAGGTATTTGAAAAGCCTCTTCATGATTTTCATGAAAAAGGACATAATCTGCTGCCTTTCCAAATTCATTTCTACCTCTATTTCCGTGATGCCTTTGTGTTGCACGCCATAGCAAAGCAATAGGGAAGCCTGGACATATGAAAGTGAAACTAGAATATGCTCCAAAAAGTACTCACGTGCAAGTTTTTGAGCGACATCTCGAACCAAGGAATAGTCAATAAGGCTATTTGAGTAAGCTTCAAGCCTCTTTATCTCATAAGGTTCTAGAAGAAACTTCATGGAGTTCAATTCACTTGAAGCAGAAGAAGCAGAGTACTGCTCCGAAAAGTTGATCTTTGGATCGAGGACACTCATAGCAAGCTTGTAGTTCATCTTCCGGTAGGTAGAACCCAACAGTTCAACTAACCTTCCCTTGTATTCTTGGTAGAAGGGACCATAAAAGCCCCAGTCATCTGATCCAGCAGCTTCAACATCATCGTTTTTCAAAGCCTTCAAGGCCATGCATGTGTACTCGCCAGTTACACTATTCAGGGCATTGCCTATGAAAAATGGAGCAAACTTATGCTTTCTCCAAAAGCGGAAAAGATCCAGTGTAAGTCCAAATGAGACCCCAAGGTAATGCAGCCTTTCAGGTCGTCTTTCACGTAAAGGAACAAGCAACGGAGGAAGATCTATTCTTGGTCTTATATTTTCTTCAAGCAAAGAGACCTCACGTGCAGCTTCAGTTATATTGACTTGAGGAGCCTCCAATGTATCTTCCATCTCTACTTCGGATAATTGTGTAAACTGACCCTCAAAGTACCTTGATAGAAGTTCAACAGCAGCAGAACCATATCCAAGCCTTGTAGCATTTGGATGTGTAGCAATGCATACTATACGGGCTCCTGAAAGGCTTGGGAATACATCATCAATAAACTGCTGAGAGAGTGTGCGAGAGCATCAGCCATCAATTGTAAATCATTTGGAGAATTTTTGTAATGGGAAGCAACATAGAGGGCCATGATTTGCTGCAAAAATAACTCACTGTCTTTATGATAAGAGAAAAGTGTGTCCCGGTTAACATAGTAGAGATCACAATCGCCAGGTTGGGGTAAACGTCTGATACTTGGGATACTATTTGAAACATCCAGACAGAGCAAAGCATTAAGCCACCGTTCAATGCGATCACCAGAAGCATATCTAATGGATTCACTCAATTCTATCTTTTTGAAAAGCCGACCTGAAAGTGTATCTGCACTTTTGGACTTGTGACTTTGCCTCTAGTTGTTGTAGCAACTTCAATGATGAGGATCTTCCAGTGCCTTCATAGCCATTCACAGTTGATGCAAGGAAGACCAGGTAAGGACCAAGCAAAGATTTGACCACAGGTAATGGAATAGCTGCTGCTTCATCAACCACCAATAATTCAACTTGTGACAGCTTTTCATGCTCATGTGGTTGTATATACTGAACTGTCTGTCTGTGCTGCTTATAGATATTGATCCTCACGGTAGCTTTTTTGAACTCCGGGTTGTTACTTTTCACAATATCATAATCAAGGTGTTCCTGTAAGTAAAATGTATATAGACAGCAGATGAACGTGAAATTAATTTCAGGTATCAAGTACAAACTAGATGTGCGGCAATCCGTTGTACGAGAACTTAAAGAAAATCACATACTATGTTTATGTTTCTAAGGATATCTCAGCAAGAGAAGCATTTTTCTCTCTTAAAAAGACTTGACTGCCAAAATGGCCTATTCAAAGGGAAGTAGAACATCCCTGAATAAGATAGATTTATGGCCGATTCAAAGGAAAAAGAACATCCCTGAAGAAGATAGATTTCACAGAGAGTATGCAAACACACCCTAATCAGCCAGATATATTTTCTTCCTACCTTGTACTCGAGCATACTAAAACCCTTGCAGACAAAGTCAAAGAGAGTTTTCAGATTTTCAGGACTGGGTGCTGTTACAAAAATATTGGAATACCCTGCAGCAACAGCCCCTGCAATTGCCAATCCAAGAGCAGCAGACTTCCCTCGGCCACTAGCAGCAAGAAGGGCAACAATGCTTCGAAGCGTCTTATCCAGAATAGCGTCGAGAAACGTGATCACTGCTTTTCCTTGGTCCAAGGTACAGCATTTCTGAATGAGGGAACCAACAGGGAAGTCTTCATTCAACTGTTCTTTTAAATCCCTTAATTCCATTTCCGCTTCTGAAAGCCCCTCAGAGTCCTCTTGAACAGGAACAGCAGTAATTCTTTTCATGTGGGAGGAGATTGGTAAAATGTTTAATTCATCATCCATTACGATACATGTTTCACATGATGCAAGAGAGAGTATAAATCACTCATTAAAGCGACCAGTCGCCTGTGAATGGGATTCTGTACGAAACCTGGAGTGAACATCCATGACCATGGTGAAGAGGCTGGTTAGAGAGGATAACTGGCGAAGCAACAATATAATTAGCCCACCACCTTCAACTGTCTCTATTGTTCTCGCAAGAAGATTAGGTGTCAAAGCCTCGAAATCCTGCAATAAACACATGCCAAAAGTGTTTCCTAGAATTCTTTCTGAATCTCTATACAAGCAATAGCTGACGCCTCCAGTTTCAACAAAAAGGTCAAATGGATCTGCTTTTTCAGTGTCCAATACTCCCTGCTGTATCATTTTCTTCATTTGCTTCTTTCTCTTTTTCTTGTGACTGCTAAGTTCAAGTTTATCCTTATAGCACCAAAGCACACTAGGCCGTGACTTTACGGAAGCTTTGCCCAACATGTAGTGTAGATTAACAATCTGGTCACGAGACTTGTCTCCAATAATAACAAACATAGAACGGTGACGATTACGGACTCCATTCTCAATTAGGGTTCTAATACGTTCATCCACTTTCTTCCTCATGTTGTTCTTCTTCTTCGTTTGTTCAGTCTGCTCTGCTGTGCTCTTGCACTAGTAACTAGGGTTTAAGGAGGGTTTTTAGTAGTAGAAAAAAAATAAGCAGAGCCATAAATAGTCCCTCATCTATTAGAGTAGGTTTAAAATGATCCCTTAACTATATACTTATCGATTTTAGTCCTTGAATTTATACGCCTCCGTTAGATTAAACCGTTAAGCAATTTTAGTCAGCAATTCCACCACTTATTTCTCTCTCCCCACTACTTTTTCCTCACGTTCTTGTGAAAAAAATCCTAATCCCAACGATTCATTGCTGCTTTTTGGTGGTGGGGTTAGGATTTTTTTTCACAAGAACGTGAGGAAAAAATAGTGGGGAGAGAACCTACTCTAATAGATGAGGAACTATTTATGGCCTTTTTCTCAAAAAAGAAGAGACCCAACAACTTTATTTAAGATTTAGTCATTTAGGTGTGTTTGGTACGGAAAAAAATATTTTTCAAAAAATGAGTTGATTTTAGAAAAAATTTTCTATTTTTAGTTAGAGAATAAATAACAATTTGTAGAAAAATAATTTCTAATATGAAAATATTTTCATAATTTAAAATACCTTTTAAAAATAAATATTTAAATTCATTTTTAAAGGTTGGGGGTAGGTGGCTGGGAGGAGGGGTGGGCATGGGGTGAGGTAGTACAAAAATTAAATTTTTCAAAATTAATTTTATTTTTTTTTATATTGTGAGGAGGGGGTGTTGACAGGGATGGTTTGCGGACGGGAAGAGAATGGAGTAAAAAATTAAAAAGTAAAATTTTAATTTTTTTGTATGAGGTTGGGCCGGGTAACGTGGGGGTGTTTTGTTGACTGGTTTTTCGGATTTGGTTTTGATTTGGTTTGTGCTTTTTGGCTTCTGATTTTGGCTTCTTCTTCAACTGAAGAACAAGAGTTGAAGAAAGAGAAGATGAAAATGGGAAAGGAATAGTTTGGGTTTGGTTTTTGGATTTTTGGTTCTCTGGTTTTTCTTGGTCTCTGGTTTTTCTGATTTTTTTCTTTCTTCTTTGGAAGAAAAGAAAATGGTGAGGCGTGTGAGTGAGAAAGAAAAGAGAGATTGGGGGCACGTGGCTTCGCGGTAATTTAAAAAAAATAATAAAAATTAAGATAAAATAGATAAATATTTCAAATTTGTTAAAATTAAAATAAATCGGGTATTTTGTAATGTGGAGGGTAAAAATTTGATGTCAACAATAATTTTAATGTCTTCTAGGTTATTGAAAAATGGTATTTTGCATTTAAAGTAAAAAATATTCTATTAAAATTTAATTAAAAATTTGGAGGATGACCAAAATTGCACCACTATAATAAACATTGTGTATTATTAGTGCTCCAAATAAAAGAATATGGATGATTTTGAGTCCAAGTCCAAAGATAATAGACTATTTTAGCCTTTCTCGTAAACATTATGTACTATTGGTGCTCCAATTAAAAGAATATGGATGATTTTGAGTCCAAAGTCCAAAGATAATGGACTATTTTAGCCTTTCTCGTAAACATTATGTACTATTGGTGCTCCAATTAAAAGAATATGGATGATTTTGAGTCCAAAGTCCAAAGATAATGGACTATTTTAGCCTTTCTCGTAAATATTATGTACTATTGGTGCTCCAATTAAAAGAATATAGATAATTTTGAATCCAAATCCAAAGATAATGGATTATTTTGGTCCTTTCCTCGCTAAATAACTCTATCAAAACGAATTACTCGAGATATACAAATGCATGCCCAAAACTCTGATGATCCTTCATCTTTTTCTTTAGGCCAAACTCGAGAATTCAAAGATATTGCATGATGTTTTGTTAAATTTAGTGTTAATGAAGAAATTAAATTCAATGAAAAGTTTAGATTCAAGTATTGTAATAATCCACTTAGGAAGCAATAAATTATTTTTGAAGCATCGTAATGTTGAATCTGAATCCATAGATCAAGATGATGTTGAAGAAATTGAGGTATTTGTATAATTCATATGTATTTAATTTTGTATCAATTATACAAATACAAATTACTAAATGTATCAATTATGCATATCATTCGGTACAACTAGAATTCAATCAGATCTTTGTCTTCTATAAAACATAAAAAAAATACATATATAAAACCAGTTGATACAAATCAATCAAATGTGATTTTGAAACACAAAAATACAAACAGAAAATCAATCAATACAAATACATTTAATCTGATATTCATGTAATTTTAAAACAAAAAAAAGAATTGCAAACAAAATATCAATTGATATAAAATAATGAGTGATTTTGTGAGATTTGTTTTCTTGGTTTGTGGATTTTTTTTCTTTGATTTGTTGAATAATGGATGATTCGCAGAATTTTTTTCAAAATTTATATGTCTATCATTAATTAAATTAAGAGTTCTATTTGTATAAATATTAAATTGAAGTGCACTTTTCTAAATAGACTTTATACAATGTGAATTCAGATAATTCAGGCAAATTTTTAGTAGTAAATATTTTCCTCAAATAAATTCTACGATACATAAATTTAAACTAATCGAACTTTAAAATGAATATCGAATAC